>JAANSN010000911.1:0-42504 GCA_036850665.1 Dicranocentrus wangi | reverse complement strand
GTGTGTATACATTTATAAATCCATATTTTAACTTTCGTCTCAGTAATTCATCATCCATGCTTTGCAAGCTCTGAACTACTCAACTTAACTCACCATCGCTCATCAAAAGACATGCACCAGTAGTTGTGCGTATTTTCCTCCTTCATATTCCCTCCTCGCATCTCCGTCCCACGATATTATTATTATTCTTGTGCAAAAGAGATTTCATCAAACGTGCAGGTTATGAAGCCGCAAAATATCATCGTCATCATCATCGCCGTCCCAGGATAACTCTCGTGTGCGGAGAGTTTGTAAAGGTGCTCGCCGTTCTTGAGAATTTAAGCGATATCCAAATACCTACACCAAATAGGTCATTTTGGGTGCAGCTGTTTGAGTAAAGATAAGTTCCTCTCGCAAAACCAGAAATGGCGTTGTTTGAAAATAAAATGTCATAAAATACGCGTTTTGCTAAAAATCACTTAAAAAAAGAAGATTTAAGCAAAAGTTTAGCTTCAAAATCAGCATGCGTCCGTCCATAACTGCTTAAGACAACTGACATTCGCAAAAACCTGTCCCTGACGGTAATATGACATTGATATACATTATATTATCCATTTGAATTTCGCAATTAGATTTTGTCGAACCATGACATTCGACTTACTAATAATGCAACGATGGTTAGGAGACAATAACAAGACATATGCCTTTCCCGGCGCCACTAACCAGTTAAAATAATGCAATGCAAAGTATGACAATGATATTATATTTATGCTGAAATAAAGATGAGTATCACTTTTGTAATATAATATCACAAAAGCATATAGTCCACTACTTTCGTTCGCTCGGTTCGGTAACACGTTATAACAAGGTGATTGATCGGACAGACTACATTATATATTATTATCTCCATTTATTATTGTCTATTGGCATTTTGTCGCTCGCATAAGTACATATATTTTCAACCCGAGAGTGAACGTTGTTTTTTCTCCCTTCTTTTTTGCTGTTTGCTTTGCGTGCAGCTACAATCTCGTCGTCTCTCTCGCAATATATGTGTGATGGTGGTGGGAAGAACTCGTGAGAGAATTATTTATTAGTTGGTTTAAGCTCCCCTGATGTGCGAAGAGTCTCTCCAACCGGCAATAAACAACACCGGTAGCTGAAAACTTTCATTTGTATCCACAGGAGCTCCACATACTTTCATCTGCATCATGTTGTAAACGGCGCTGAGAGTGCAAGAGCAGAAAGTTCTTCTTCTTCTTTTTTTGTCCATCAGCATAGCAGACAGACAGTCAAGGAGAAGGAGAACACAAAATAGTAGAAGGAGAAGAGAATGTGTGTGTGTAGTGGTCTTCGGAGTTGCGGGGAGTTGGGACCGTGCAACGACTCCCATTGTTAGCAGCAGCGTAAATATGGCCCTTCTTTTCTTGAGTTGAAAGGAAAAACTGCCATCTTCTTTGCAAGTCTCTTTATTGTGTCACTGTCACAGTGTCAAAGTTTAACAGTCGCTTTTGCATAAAGACTCGACTAGTTGTAGGTATTCTACTTGTTTTGCATAGGAATTCTTTTGATTTCACTATTCGGGATATTTTTTCAGAAATGCTAAAATAATGTATGCCAAGAGCACCGTCTTAATAGATGGTGCATAATTACAAGGAATTCCTAGGATGATTAAAATACCTTACAGGGAGTAGAGCAATCAAGGTTCCATCACAAAAATGGTGGTGGTGTGGATAACTATGTCGGATTTCGATGATATCACACACTACGCTGATACATGTTCGGCAAGAAATAATCAAAGTTCATTTAATAACACGAATTAAAATAATGTATGTAACCTACCAAGAGCACCGTCTTAATAGATGGTGCATAATTACAAGGAATTCCTAAGATGATTAAAATACCTTACAGGGAGTAGAGCAATCAAGGTTTCATCACAAAAATGGTGGTGGTGTGGATAACTATGTCGGATTTCGATGATATCACACACTACGCTGATACATGTTCGGCAAGAAATAATCAAAGTTCATTTAATAACACGAATTTGGCGCTGCCAGCATGTGATAATCAAGATTATCAAGATTCCGATAAGAACCGGATGATGATGATGATGATGTTGATGAGGATGAGGAATCTGGTGAGAAAAAGGGATTCATCGATTGGAATGCTTCTTAAGACTGAAGATTGATTATGTTTTAGAGAGAGAGAGAGAGAGGGAGAGAGACGGGAAACACAGCAGTAAGTGTAGCAGTAGTAGTAGCACTTCATAATTCATCCCTCTCTCACGACTCTTTTTTTTCTCTTTCTTGGTCACTAACTTTTATGCATTGTATTATATCCAAAGAGCCTTGCTTGCTTGCTAAGGAATCAATCCTTTTTCCCACCGGATTTACTCGAATTCTTTTTTTTTGCTTCTTTTTTTCCTTAGAGAAAATGTATTTAAGGATTTCTGCTGAGTCGTAATTGCTGAAGCTGCCAATCAGCTCTTTGACAGCGGCGAGCTTGTCCACACAGCGGGGAGCATTTCCTTACTAGAATTATCCTCGGTGGATTGCTTTTCTCAGCGCTGAATCAAAATACTGAAGAAGACAAATGTCGGTGTCGATACAAATTTCCGACCAAGCATTCATAGGCATTGCAGGTACTGTCGGGATCGCAAGAAATTGGTAGCAAAAAGAATGGGGGAGAGATTATTATTACTACTGCCTGCAATCCGTACGAGGAGAAAATGTTTTTAATTTTCACATTACCCCAAAAAATCCCAACAAGGCAGACAAACAACGTTGTCATATGCGTCATAACATTTCCAGCAATTTAAACGTGGATGCCCTGGAGGAGTCTAAACTTGCGGAAATAATAAGGCTAATAATAATACAATAATCCCTGGAAGGAGGAACTTGAAAATAACGATGTTGGGATGACCCTTGTTTGCTTAAGAATCCTTGCATAAATAATTGTGTATCTGGCAAATTGGGCCGAGTTACCGACCGACAGGCTGTGCCTTGCTCCGGGCGAGCATTAGCTCACTCGCTCTGGTAGGCATCCTAAGTTGCGAATCCCACTGGAAAATGAATGTCTGTAGGTAGTAAGAATACACATGATACAAGTGTAATGTATATAAAGAGTTGTGTGTTGTTGTGTGTGAGTGTTTGCCTCTTGTATTATTATACGGTTGAGAAGAGTTCCAAGTTCCAAGGGAGTGGTAGTGGCATATTACCCAGAATCAAAGTAGCTAATTGTGGTCTATTTTTCTCCTAAAGTATCATTATCCTCTCCAGCCCCCACTACATTAAGGATTTTTTTTTCTTCTGGGTTAGCCAGCTGATGGATTTTGATAGTTGGCTGCCTCCCTCGTTTTTATCGGTGCGGTGATGGAGGCACTACTATTGCATTATTATCCCTCCCTTGTTAGCAGTGCAGCATTCTACACTGATTTGAGTCTTCTTAAAAATTGTTTCGTGTTCTTAGCATCTTTCTCCCTTAGAGCCATATATCCAGGGGAAAAAACATTGCCATATTCATAAAGCTGGAGCGACGAGGACGAGCGAGCTGTAATCTATCCACCCATCCATCTCCATCCATTTTTTCTCCAGCATCCACCCACCGCTGTGATTGTAGTGGTAATAATAATAACAGTAATCGAGGATAACGTGTGCATGTGTGCGAGTGAGTGTTTGTTCCCAGAGAAAGAGAAAAAAAAAGTTGCAACCAGAGAGATCCCTCTCAAGTTTGTTATAAAAGTGAAAGCTAATAGCCCGGGAAACTCGTCATATCCAGTTTATACTCAACCTCTCGCAACCATACTACACCCGAAATATATACCCTAACCGACGACTAGCAAGGCAACTGAACGGTAACATCACCGCCACCACCACCACCCCGCAAGACTGGGGAGACTGAAACCAACGAAAGGCATTAGTTGTCCTGGAGCCCATCACAGCCATCACCACCGCACCGCCACTACCACCACCAACATCGGATCGCACCATCATCACATCACATCACTGTCATCATCATCATCATTACCATCGTCATGAGGAAAACACACGTGGCAGTACATAGCCCGAGAGTGCCACCGACCCACCCATTTTACCGCAAAAAAATGTAATTCGTAACTACAAACGCGGAGAGCACCACCGAAATCAAGTACAGCACCCAACGGTGAGTTGACTCGAGTAATCATCATCGATATTATTATTGCTCCTGGCTGGACGATTACAACTACAACACAGTCAAATTGTAAACCGAGAAAAAAAACCTACCTAAACTCCTGTAGGTATAGCAGGATACTGGTTAACTAACTGACGGCGATGATATCAACCGAGCTGACTGCTCGTGATTGTTAACGAGCAGTGATGTGTACATTATCATCATCGTTAACCAAAATGCCAAAAAAATAAACTTTTTTCTTTCTTTGTGAAACCGATCCAACATTTTACTTTTTGGTTGATTGAATGTGTGGTGGTGGCGGTGGTAAAAGAACAATGGGATTATTCCAATTTGTCCAATACATAGCCATCACAGGAGGAGAAGCAAGCTCACTTTCCTCTGCTTTGAGTTTGAGTCAATGCAAACTGGAGTGAAATGGATGCTTGTTTGCTAGGCTAATTATATGGATTTTCTGGAATTCTCTTTGTGCCTGGATTTTAATAAGAATAATTTGTTGGATTTGAACCGTGTGCCTGGAAGCTGCAACGGTGATACTTTATGCTGTTAGGCGGCGGCTGGAGGCAAGCAGCTCAGCTACCAGGAGACAAGCGGATTTTTTTTTACTTTTACATGATCGTCAATGTCAATGACTAATTATACAGTTGGTGGGAATGAAACCGATATAGCAAATATAATACCTTTGATACCTATATATAACCGCAAGTTCAATATGCGCCAACAATAGAAAAAAATTGAAACCGAATCAGTCACTATAAATTTAATGATCAATTTAAAAATCCACACAAAGTTGAGCTACAACTGGAAAAAGCGAGTTTAAACGGGTTGTCGTCGCTGCTGTAAGCGTCTGACAAAAATGCCAAAAGAAACAACACCCGTCAACATTTTCACTTCACAATGTTCCCATAATAATATGCCCACGACATAACAGAGAGAGAAAGAGAGAGAGAGAAAAGTTGATTCAAAGCTGAAAGAAAAGAGCATCCTCCCGTCCTATTGAAAAAAGAACAAAACGGTGTAACCAAAGCCAATGTCTATTCATTGATAAAAAACCCATTTTTTTTTCAATAAAGCTCCCCAAGAAACTCCCACTTTTTCTCAAAACGTTCTCATCCTTTCTTTGGGGTGCCAAATCAACAAGAGAATGGGACGATGAAGTAATATTATGCAAAAATATAGGGCATTCCCTTTCACATTTCACTCATCATCCCTTCATTCCCGACATCATTATCGCCGCTTGCTCCTAAGAAATGAGAGGAACGTAATACTAATAATATGATGCCATCAAGCCTTCTGAAATCTGAGCGACCGACCGACCCGTAAGGATTCTCCAGTATAAAATAGCACCACTCACTCTCTCCATGCAAAAGTTATCGTATTTCAAGTGCTTCTTTGTTTGCACACTTTCCCTTTGTTAGTGTTGTTTCTGAAAAGGAAAAAAATCCCGTCTTTGAGGTTCATTAGTTCTTCAAGAGATGTATCAACAGATGGGAAAAAAGTGTCGGGACCAAGATGGTATATGGTATAGTAATACGTCATCTCGGAGATTTGTTTTTGTAGGGTTGCACTTGAGTCTTATTAGATATTATATAATTCTCGTGCTGGTTTGTAGTCATATAACACTAACAAAGTAAAAAAGTTCAAAAAAGTTTGGTTTCCGGAAAGAATCCCCAGAAATCTAGCAATCATCATCAGCAATTTAGATTGCATGAGTGATTATAGCCCTCTCCTCCTCGATGCAAGATTGAATCAGATAGTTTCTGACATGAAAGATGTGCACATTTGTTGGCATTTTTCCCCTCTTCTCTTCTACTTTTACCTTCGCCGCACTCCCACTTGTGAGCAGTGCAGTGGTGGTGGTGACCAGTACGTGTATGTAGCTGGCTGGGATTGGGTTCGCGGCTTTTTACTTTACATGACATTTAAAACGCATGTTCCGAGTGGTAAGTAGTTTTCGATAGTGGCGGAGATAAGGGCTGCTGCTTACATGTCCATAACAGCCCCAACACCGGCTATCAGCCCGTGTATCAATGAGCCTCAAACGAGTTTTCCCAGCAAGAGATTTGGCATAATCATCATCGTTATTAACCATTATCCACTATCAACATGACCAAGCGAAGCCTCATCATCGTTTTTCTGATAATCATCTTGAACATCCCCGGCAGTATCAACAACAACCCAATAACATTTACAATATATAAATGTGTAGCTCCTTCTTCCCTTCCTCCATCTCCATCACCAAGCATGACTAGTCCTTTCTGAGTTAGACCCTTAAAAACAGATACATTTTACAGTTCAACAACACAGCGAAAATATAAAGGTACAACTCGAACGTCTTGACGATCCTCTCAGGTATCTCCTTACAACTTCTTTTCTGGGATACCATAAAAATAAATAAAAATGTCCTTAACGAACGAAAAGAACCCTTGGCAAGGTTCTCCAATCCGAACATATATAATATATATATATATTTTGAAGAAGAAAAAAAAGAAACACTTTTATCATCATCATCATCATGATCAACAACAACAACATGGGAATATTGAGAAAAGGCCTTCACCTTTGTGAACATAAACACACACGCTTGCATACCCACTCCAACATTCATCATCATGATCATCAAGAAAAGAAGAGAGATGTAGAATACTTTTTTTCGGCCCTTTATAGTATACTACGCATCATTCGTCAAAAGAAGAGATTTTTTAGAGATTAGTTACTCAACAAATGAAAATATTAAGAGAGAGAGAGAGAGAGAGCCGGAGGGACCCTTTTTCATCCTCCTTCATATCCTCGTCTTATTACTTCACTTGGTTATATATTTTTTCATCCTCATCGCAATCCAAAATGGATTCGTGTATATTCGTTTCTCATCATCAGTAGTAGTGTCCTTAGTCAGCGAGTCCTACTATCTCATCTTGGATGGTGATGAGGATGCGGAGCGGAGGAAAAAACCCGACAGATAAACCCAGCAGGAAGGACACATTACGTAAGTATTAAGGCATTACGTTGCAATAATCAGTTCGCAGCAATTTTTTCCCCTCACTTCATCCCTCCATGCTCTTCCTTCTTGAGAGAAGCGAACAGGAGCGGACTGAAGCCCCGTCTTCTCACTTACTCATCCATATGTGGTACGTTTCGCTTCCTTTTTCACATTTAAGGTGATAAGGCATCTTCGAAGAAGAAAATTTCATGCTACATACCTCTGCTGGTTCGAGATTTTTTTTTAAATCTTGTAATTTGGATACCTTCACAGATTCACTGAACCTTCTTGGTATTCATATCTAATATGGTTTTAGAATGGATTTAGTTTATTTTTTTACTTATTAATATTTTTCGAGATGAGTTGTGCTCCTCAAAGTCGCAAGTTTCAATTTGGGACTCATTTTATGATTGCAACCTAAAATTTGCTAAAAATATACATATTCAATTGCAAGTGTCAGGATAGAATGGCAGGTAGCTAGCTCGTCGTCGTGCGTACCCATCATTCTCCAAAGTCACGAAGGAATCCTCTTCCCATCAGATCAGGAAAAATAATAAAATAATCAGGATTTTCCTGCCTGACTGACGAGATGCGAGAGTTGGTGTTGGTTGGAATGACGTCTTGTTTCTTGTCCTTCGACGAAATTGACAGCTAGAAATAAGTCATCAGCTGGCTACACGCTCTTTTAAAGGTAAAAACCACAGATTCCCGTCTGGAGGAGGAGTATTAGCTGCGGTGAGCGCTTCATTGATCACAATCAGTCAACCATCCCAACTCAAACTTTTTTTAGCTGAAAAATATCTTTGTAATTTATCGACTACTTACGTACATCTTCATCCAACAAGTCTGCGTATATCTCACAGCCACATCAAATCAGAATTGATTGACTCATCCTCGAAATAAGGTAGCTCCGCGTTATAGGAAATTTTACGCAAGCCAGTTTTTCCGTTGAAATGAAGCACGTAAAATGTCACGGGAAAATTAAGACTATTGTGTCCTGTTCAACTTGTGCGCAGACTGAAAGTAAAATGAGTCACTTGTTGAGATTCATGTGGCTAATTGTGTAGGAAGCCAGAGAGAGCGGCACGGTAGATTGAGAATGTGGAGTTCCCTTAATCGAGCCGTTCCTTTAACGATGTGTACAACTACAAAAGTGGAGAATGAAGAGAGTGTGGATGGATGGAAGCTAGACTCCAAAATAAATTGGTAGTTGCCCGCAAATCCTATTTTAATCTGGCGAACGTGCGTTTCAGCCTGAACTATTGTTCGAAATGATATGCGTTAGTTATAAATAGTATACCCAGAACTGGTGTGACGGATGTTGGAACAGGTATTCATGATGATGTCTTCATTAATTATTATTAGTGAAAACTACTTTTTTTTTGCAATTTGTTCCTCCTGGAATTTTATGCATATTTTGTAACTGTCAAATTAAGTTGATTTAGGAAAAATGTTAATTCGACGACACAAAAATGAAAATAACCTTTTTACTGCATGGTATATAATATGTAGATAGATTGTGGATGGTAACTACATGATTGAAAAGAAAATTGGAAGCAGGGGAAGCACTAGTTTTAACTCATATTATGGACAGTTTGTTAAAATTTGAAGATCACAAGTGGGATTATATTTTAGAGTAATAAAAATGGAGTGGAGCAATAAAAAGGAAGAGCTACAACACTCCTATTACATCATTCATTCACTCATTCTTAGCCAACAGCACCACACAAAATCCTCTTGTGTTACTCTTTCTTTACTCTGTATTAGTATATTGTGGGAATGGAAAGGAAGATTCAACAAACTCATTTCACTTCACTCACCTTGTGCGTTTTCAAATAAACTCAATGCTCTTCTCCCACTATGACAGAGGAGAGTGAGAGAGAGACCACACAAATGCAGCTGTGAAAATGCCACCAACACTCACACCGTAGGACCACCACCTACAACAATCCTTCTATATTTATGATATCACTTGAATCATCCCCACATCATCATCCCACCTATTTTATGTTTCATGACGCTTTATCATGATCGCTCCAGGTGAACCCAGCAGATGATGATGAAAGTGATCGGGTTAAAATAAATTTCAAAGATTCAGCAATGAAAAAAAAAGTTTGCAAAATGCCGCCAAACGTTTAAGTAATAAAGGGATGACGACTATCGACAAAACCTTCAATTTAGAAATTCTTGTCGGCTTGAGTTGAGTTTCATCATGAAACGCTTGCTATATTTGACAAGTACGTGCCATGAAACTGATAAAACTAATTGTTTCATATAAAGTGTATTTCAGGAAATGTAGGAGTTACAAGTTGAAAAATAAAAAAAATTAAACATGTGAGTAATGGTGTAGTTTAGATATGGGTTTAGGTGTTGATTTCGTTTCCTGCAATTTTCAAATTTTAGAGTTGTCATAAACGTCGAAACTTGGTCTTAGTTTTCTAGTTGCCCACATGCTTCCGTTGTTGGATAAGTGATCAATCACCAAAATCAATAAAGCGAGATGATGATGATCGATCTTTTCGCAGTAATGCGAAAAATAAAATTGTCACATGGTGTATAGGACTCTATTCAATTTTTTCCCTTATGAACCCAAACATATTTTGTTGGTTTCCTGGATTATGAAATTTTCATATGGAGAAACGCCTCTCTCCAAATAAGTCTTACAAAAATATATATACACCCAGCATTGAGGAGGTTTTCCGTAAAATTTCGACACGTCAAGACAGATTATACTTTTACTACCGCACCGCATCAATCATAACGTATATAAATGTGATGGGGCACACCATACACGTACACCGTACTCAAAAATCCAGTTCTTTCTTTATCCTGCAAAATATATTCTAACAAAAAGTGGAGAAACAGTTGCATTATGCATACGGCGAGTTTGGTGAACACACCATTTCAATTTATTATTATTATTATTATTATTTATTGTAAAAAGTGAAGACATTTGGGCATTATATTCTTGTTCCAATGGATTGGTTTACTGTGCAGTCAGGATTACACATTCAAATGCTAATAGCTTATTATTTCTTGAGCCAGTTGCACAATTGCATACAATGAAGGCGTTATAAAAGCGATAATCACAAAACAGCATAATTCATTTTTGGTAGTCTATTCAGTTGTAAATCTGTGGTAGGCACCACCGGATTATCCCCTTTTTATTCAAAAGGATCAAGCACAAAGCTCAGGATGGAAAGCAGGTTTCGAGGAGGAGGTGGTTTCCCCATGCTTTTCATTGACATCGACTCAACATAACATACATAACATTCACGCGGAGCATTATTCACTATCCGTACGAAAACGATATAAGACATCACTTTTGAGGTAAATAATTACTTTTGACACAACACTTTGGGATACACCACTTGCGCAAAGCAGAGCTGCTAGGGATGAATAACACGGAAGCATAATTCTTGTCTCATTGTTGTCAAGAAAATTCCAAGAAAGTTGTGGAGAAATGGTGTAGAGACATAGCGAAACCCAATACGAAAAACCAAGTTCGGTCATTTCTCGATTTTTATGAATGGAGGAAAAACTCGCAGTCGAAGAAGAAAATATACTGAACACGGGATTTTTAAATAAAGTGTGTAAGTTCACAAGTGATGATTGCTCTTTGGGTTGGAAGAATTAAGATGAAATGGAGAAGTAGTAGTTAGTTAGTAGGTATGATGTGTGCAAGAATTCCAGAGAGGTTTTAGTTTCTCCAGAGTTTTTAAATGACAACAATGAATGAGTTTTTTTCCTAGCTTTTCCATGTATTCCCTTTCATGAATGAACCGCATCCGTGGGGTCGACAAGTTTGTATAGAGTTGAAGACAAAGACTACTAGCAACAATAAACTGTTTTTCTGGATACATCACACAATGCTTTTTGGAACCTCAGCTCACTCACAGTCAGTCAGGTCAAATCACACAAAAATGAAAACTTTACTACCCTCCACGTTCTATATTATACCTATGTTCATCTTACCTGGAAGGGTTTCACCCGTAAAAAAAGTCGTAAATTCGAGTGCGCTTGATGAGTATCGTAAAAAAGGGTACAGAATAGGATACTTAATCCTTGAGGATTTTATCAGGAAAATAAAAAGCTTCAATAATCTCGATTTTTTTTTGTTGTTTTAAATAACCATTCGGTTACTCCACTTTTATTACGCAGATATTACGTTGCAGAAGGGAACGTTTGTTTTATGACATGGACATGACGTGAAGATTCGAACCTCATTTCCAAAGATAGTTACCTAATGAATATGATCCGTATCGAAACTGTGAAATGTCCCTGACGTCAATCTACTCCTCCCACTCTCGCCATACCTTCACCGACGACGTCAACGTCAATGATATCGTACATCGTGCGTACCAGACAGGGGGACACGGCAAGACATTTCCTTTGATGACCATGGATGCATATGAGGAGAGTAATGGATCCGAAGACAAAAAGGGAAAAAAACGAAACCTTCAATCATCTAAAAGCAGCGAACACGTTACACCGGCCAACAAACAGGTACCCAACCAATGCAATGCTAAAAGGTAAAAATGAGCTGAACGGAACGTATTTTATATTTTTGTTCCACCTCCTCCCCACGAAACACAACTCATTCCCTCTATATATCTCTTTTTCTTATTATGCTCTTCGTTTTATTTTCTGTTTGGCCAAACTCCCTCACAAATTCCGAGTCGAAGTCGAGTGAGGTGTTGGCGGTGAAGTTGTCGTGGAGTAGAGAGAACTACAGGGAAAAATAGTTTTTTCCGGTCCAGGTGTGAAAGGTATGACAGTTTTTCACGATTAATGATGATGATGCCCGTTTCTAACAAAACGGCAGCAAGCAAACCTTCCTGCCTGCCAGTTTGTCTGCCACGACTACTACTACCTACTCACTCACTATACGAATACAAGTGTATACGTCCAAAGGTGTTGTATACGACGAGTTTTAGAGGAACGTCATCCTCTTTTGCTATGCATGTCTTCTCCCTTTGACAACTCACAATCAACAAGACTACCTTAAGTTAAGTGTTACATCAGACGAGCAGAGCATCAGAGGCATAGTGGTAGGGATATTCAAGTAAGCAAAAAAAGTCCAAAGTGATTTTTTTTAGCTTGTATTAGTCAACCGAGCCCAAAGTTTTTTTCTCTACTGAAAGCATATACATATATACCTATATGCACATATAGCTTCTCCGTTTAGTCTTAGCATGCTTCCGTTCCTCCTTTGGAAACGCGTTTTCAAGACGTTTCATATTATTATATAAGCACCAGAGTTTAGCTGTATACGCAGGTAAGCGTTTCTCCTCTGCCAGTTTTCTCACAAGAAACAAATATATATTACATCATTACAAGCGAAAAGACATTTTCCTTAAGTGGCTCGTCCCCGCAGAAGAAGAAGGACAATGCTGAGAAAAGAAAAAAGGGCTACACACTACCACTACTACTACCATCGTCATCATGACATTTTATAAATGTGTATAACTGTCTCCCTTCCTTGTTGATGATGATAGCGAGCCGAGGCTCAAAAGCACTTTATAATTCTTTACAACACAGAGCCCAGCCAAAAGAGAAGACAAGTCATGAAAATGGGCCGACTTAAGTTGCTATTTTACAAACTTCCAATGCCCTCAGCCCGCTGCCATTACTGGTGTCCAATAAATTATGTCCACTTCGCCCTCGTTTCATTATTGTGAAGAAAAATGATCATTGGGGACAAGAAGAAAGAGGAGTATATGTAGGAGCGGATGGGTATCCCTATTCTGAGGAAAAACTGTAAAAGTGGAAGAAGAAGAAGAAGAAGAAGACGAAGAAATGTTGTAGCCAAGCAGTCTTCCGTCTTTGATTGCTCCTTCCTCCTCGTCTCCCTTTAAAACTGGGAAGGTGAAGAAGGAGAGAGCCAGGGGAACTGGGATGGGATGGGTATTATTATTATTATTGTTGCGTGTAATTTTCGTGAGGAAAAGATTGCGTAATGGGAATTGCAATGGTAAAATGGTAGAAAGAGTCGACTTTTAGTTGTCCTCATAGGTTATAACCTTGGGTTTCGATTCGAGGTGTGCAGTTGGCTGAAGCATTATATATTCTAAGAAGGTTAAATGGTTATTATGAACGAGACATCACATTTCTGAGAAATAAATGAACCAAATGTGTAAAAAAAACTTGCGTCGTGACGAAAGCGATTATGTAGTTTTATATAAGACCTACTCGCATAAACCACAGACATACAACCTATGCCTATGCAGAAATGATGACATAGTATCTATAATTATTTACATGTCAATCGGAATCGAGAAATTTTCCAATGAGCGTCAAACTTTACTATTCCTCGTTCGGAATGAAACATGAATTTGTTTCTGGTTGGCCTAGTACTGCCCACGAAGAAAGTACGAGGCAAAGGAGAAAGCCTCTATATAAACAAGAGGAGCAGACCAGAATGAAGAATGTGAGTAAACAAAGGAAAGTAAACGAGTTCGGGTTGTTACTTTGGGCGATTGGCTAAAGTAAATTTACCCACACACTTGCACACACATGTCCGTCGTCGCGTCCTCTCTTTAACTCCTCATCTCATATATTTGTACATACAATTCAATGGGCCGAGAAGAGCCAAGTAGTTTGCCACGAATGTGCGCACTTGCGCACCACCTCCTCAGCACGCACTTGAAAGAGTTTTTAGTTACAAGGGAACTGGCCCGGCAACTCTTGTTGTGCAACAAAATAATGAAGTGGTTTTTGAACTTGTTATCGAAGGTACTTGTTTCCAGCTAAAATGTTTCCAAAGTATGAGCTCAACTACCTCCGTAACCAAACACGGATTTTTTTCCTTAATAAAGAAAACCTTTTCACCCAAGAGTGATGATTTTTTTGAGCGTTTTTTTATCCATCGCACATACGACGAGTACAAACACACATGTTCTTCTTAATATACAATATTATTACCCTTTCATCAACAGTCCCAGAGGATCTTCTGTGCAGGGGAAAAATGGTTGCATTGCAGACTAGACTTGAGAAAGAAAGCGAGGACGGTTAAGAGGAGAGTGCAACATTTGATCACAATTCTCTTGGTATTTGACCACTGTTGCCGAAAAGCTTACGCTCCATCCAACTCCAAAAAATTCTGTGAGTGGGTTTTTCCTCTCTCTCTCTCTCTCTCTGTCTCTCTCTCTCTCTCTCTCTCTAGCTGTTGAGCTTTTCATTTCGAGGCGTTCATCTATTAACCGTCTGGGGATATTTACCAACAGCCGTGGGCAAACAGGGTTTATATTACAAAAAAAAACGAGAGGAGGAGGAACGGAGGAAGGCAGAGGAGATTACTTGGAATAACGAAGTAAACCACGGGAAAATGCGTCCAGCAGAGTATTAATAACTTTTGCTCTTTCCAGGCCCTTTCCCCGTGTTTGATGGATGCAAACATTGCATAAATTATTAAAACCTTATTACTCCAGCTTTTTCCAACAAAAGGGCTCCGTGCTAGAGTTTCCAAGGCTGGCTGGATAGCGAGCATATGGACGAGAACTAATTTATTTTTTTTATTTAGACCTGAAATTGAGAGCATTCAGGAGGATGAGTTCAGTTGCAATTTCTTCTTTTAAAAAAATGCATTCACACATCAAAACCTATTCATCAATTTTGTATTAAAACTCCTGGAAAAATAAACTGGCTCAATCCCTGGATAGAAAGGAGGAGTCTGGGAAATTATACAAAGAAAAAAAATTAGCACATTTTCCGCAACTCCTTCAACTCAACGGCGGACTTGAGTTGTGTGTGGCATTCAACTCCGCTTTCCCGCATACAATATTAAAAGCTAATTTTAAGAAAATTGAATTCTGTCAGTCACACATGAGAAATCAATTTTAATACACTTGTCCGCGGATTGTTCAGAATGAATGAGTTGTGAATTGACGGGGGAGAAGAAGAAGAAAAAAAATCAGGAGAAACCCATTTTCAACCATTCAAATAACTGCTACCCTGGAAAGGAGAGGGAGAGAGAGAGAGAAGGTACTTTCAGGTCGACTTGAGACTTGACTCAAATGAGGTATGAAAAATGTGAAAAAGGTTAAAGGAAAGGAATATGGTGACAAAGGATTCATCTATAAGGATTATAAAGTACACATATTTCCTCCACACGCTCATATACCAAAACTAATTCATGCAGTCAAAAGATTCTGTACACAGGTAAGTATAAGGTGCAAATGCCCTGTATATTATTTGAGCAGAGAAGGAAACGAAATGACATTTCTTGTATAAATCCAACCAAGATGCATACACAATCTCTCTCTCTCTCTGTAGTTAGCTATCTTTTTAGGGTTTGCAGTAATATAGTAGTAGTCCAGAGGAGCAGAGCAACGACAAAAAATGTAAGTTGAGAGTGCATGAGAGCATCAGCAGCAGTTTGCTTGTCATCATCAAAAAGTGAGCTGTGTAATCTGTTCGTTCCGCATTTGTCATTTTTTTTCTTCGGAGAATTCTAAGGTAGGAGCAGAGCACACCACAACAAAACAGCACGTTGATATTATGTGAGAGTTACTAGTTTAGTTTATATATGTTTATATTTGACTCTAGAGAGAGGTACAAACTACAAATGTCTTCGCAGAGTTTAAGTTGAAAATAATGTTCACATGCATGCACATTGTTCGTTCATGTCAGGTTGACGTTGTTGGGAGCGAAGAAGTGTGCTGTGCTGCTGTGGGACTGACTGACTGTGCATAGTTGAATGTAATGTTATTGCCACGAAGGATAGGATACGATGAGATTTTTTTCTTCTTCTTCTTCTTCTTCGGTATATTATGTAGTATGAGGTACTACTATTTACTAGCGACGACCGAGCCATCCATTCACGGCAGGAAGGAGTAGGAGGCCAACTAGCATGACATGAACATAGCAAAATACACATATGATCTATTCAAATATAATAGGGACAATAATATATCCAGTTCCCCACAGGGGGTACGAGGACCCCCTACAGGTGAGTAATATTAAAAGACCGGTGACAAGGCATCAAACTTAAAACTACTACTACTCCTGCTCGTGGTTCGTTCTTCTTCTGCAATCATTTATAACTCTTGCTATTACTACTGCAAAAACTATGTCGTAGAGGCAAGGGAAAATAAATATGTGGGGAGCTTTAGTAGTGTTACTCGCATGCGGCCATCGTCATCATCATCACCTCACATTTCTCTCTCTCTCTCTCTCTCTTCTTGCTACTCACGCTGCTGCTCAGAAGCCCTTAGCTTTGAAAAAAGTAATAACTTTTGGTAGAAATGAGTTGCTGGCAGTTTTTAAGTTATTTGTCCACCCTGGTGACAGCCAGAACTTGTCATCGTCATCATCATTTTTCTTATAGATAACTTGTAGTTCTATTGGGTAGTGCCACTACGGCGAGATTGTACACAAATCCGAATCGTAATATTTTTTCCTTTTCTTGTTTTTCCCTGCAATAAACTTTTGACTTTGAGAGTCAAAAAATAGAATCTATATTGCATTCATTTCATGCTATTATTCAACTTGTGCCTCATGATGATGAGCTTGTTTATCACGATTGTATTATTTCTATTACAAATAGATCATTCATTGCCCATTGACAACAAAATCATCATGAATCACAGAGGAGCATCATCATCAGGGATCACCTTTTGAACCTGAGATATGTAATAAAACTTATATGATGATGATTAAAAAGGAAATCAATTTTTTTTAGCATTTCCTATTGGAATCCCACTGATTCCCGGAGAATCCTCCTCTTCAAGAAGATCCTCCTCGAAATTGGCAAAAGTTATGTAGTGCAGTATAATATCACTTTCCTCATTACACCGATTCATGTTTCATCCAGGAAGCTCTGCAGCCCTCGTCTTCTCTTTATTTATTATTAATCTTGTTATTCAACTTCACTCATACATAATACTCGTTACCTTCCCTTTGTTATAATCTCCGCCTCGTCGTGTACATAATAATATGCTGATGATGAGTATAAATATCCGAGCATGGAAGGCAACTAAGGCAAGCGAAAGCAAGCAAGCATATCCACTTCGTGTCATTCGTTTTTGGGTAAGAAAAAGGGGCTTTGTGTTGCATGTTATAATCTCTGCCTGCCTCCGAACGAAATATTATTAATAATTTTCCAAAGAACCCATCCCACCATGTACCGCTGCGCTACTGAGTGAACCCATTCAGTAAAAATCTCTATTCATGATGGGTTTTATTATATTGAATACTTTGTACGGATCAAATTCAACGGGAATTAGTTCATTTCAATGAGCACTTATTATTATACAAAAAAAGGTGTTGACAAGTGAATCATGAAAGCGATGAAAGTCGTACTGGGACTCCCTATATATACGGATGATGCTGATACAAAATACAAAAGTGAGTGAGCGAGTGAGTGTGTAACACCAGAGGTGATAGATTCTTCTGATTGGATGGATAGCTGCAATGTGTAGTGTGATGTGTCAACTTGGAGCATCATCCCAATTTACGCCACTACACTGCTCCAGCAAGGATTATTATGTTGAATGCCTGTTGTAATACAAGGGACTCCTCCCTGAGGAATGTGTTTAACAGAGTGTTTAAAGCTCATTTTTTCTCTTTCCCCAACTCTCGATCTGTTTGGGGAAAACACACGTGTCGGGACAGGCGTCACTGGGATGGCCAAGTTCAGTTTCAATTAACTCACAATCATGATTCTCCTACTTCATTATTGACAAAGTAGAATATAATAAATAAAAAAATAATGCGTGGTCCAATTCAAAATTCTGGAGGCTCCATGCAAGGGGCTAGAATGAAGTATTTGCAGGTTGTGCGACGCCCCAGACTCAGGTTTAACTTTAGCCGTAGTATGCTGCATAGGTAGATCTTAATGAAGCATCAAAATGCCGATAATAAATGTTTTAATCTAGAAGTGGGCAGGATTATCAATACAGACATTGAACATACGACACGATGTTCTTACATGCACAATACACCAAACCATCAGCTTCCAGTAACTGTGTATGTATTCCGTATAACGGGATCTCGTTAAGAATCCTCAGATGTCACCGTGATTGTTGACAAGAATAAAATAATTGAGTATGGGGATTCAACTGATTTAGCGGAGAATAGGAAGCCCAACCGAGAAACCCGAAAAACCAGGCGGCGAGATTCCAAACAATCCAATCCTCCGTGTTCATCATATTACATTTGAAAATTCCTATTACTCCAACTTGTGACATGCTTCGAGTCCACACAAAAAACGGAGAGAGATCTGTCAGCAGCGGAGGAGTTTTTGAACAAACGCGGAAGGAGAAATGAGACAAAATCTATCTCTCCCTCCCTCCCTCCCTCCTCCTCTCTTTCTCCACTCCGTTTTTTTCCTCATTGAAATGTCGCTCTGTCTCCCACTATGTATGCCAAGCAAGCTCCCACCACCACCTTATTAATAGCGTGTGTCATGCATCATGAGATGATGATCTATTTATTTGGTGGATGCCCTTTGATAGGTTTTTGTACCCTTGTATATANCGTGTGTCATGCATCATGAGATGATGATCTATTTATTTGGTGGATGCCCTTTGATAGGTTTTTGTACCCTTGTATATAATTGCATTTCGGCCCGAGTTTACAAGACCAAGATCCGGCATTGCTTGCGCTCACACACGGAGACCAGCAACGAGATTGTGTGGAGAGCATATAATACACAATACTTCCCCGACGCTCATAACGTATACTCTCCCGAACTCCCGACTGCTGATATTTGATATGAAATTTTCCATTTGGAATTCAGTGGAGGGTGAAAATTCAATTAAACGAGTATCTTGCGATTATCACCCATCTCCTCACTTCTTTGACTTTTCCCGACAGCAGCAGCAGCAGCTCGTCGTACGTAGTACGTACGTACGAGTGAGTACCGTAAAGCTCGTCAGGGATCCCAGTGTTTTCCCTTGAAACATGGGAATTTGAATTCATTCATTCCTATCTGTCAACCAGCCCAAGCTCGCTCGGCTCGATTGGTTTTCCTCCAAAAAAATATCCCGTTAAAATCAAAAAGCCAGGGTGGGCGGAGGAGGAGGACGGAGAATGAATTCCAATATCAACTAACGTAACGTAAGTACACCGGGATTCACTCTGGAATTTTTTTGAAGACAACTTTGGTGGAATTACTGGAAACTTCTGGGGGCTCAAAAACTCAAAATAAAAACGTAAAAAAAGTCCAATCTTCGTGATTCGCACTAGGTTTTAGTGGATATATAAACCAGCATAAATCAGAGCTGCGGGTTTTTGTTCACAGCTGCGACTGACTTTTGTAGGCGGACTGACTGTTCCACTCTTTCGGATAAAAAAAATCTTTATGTTCTTTGTACTCTCTCTCTCTCTCGCTGCGTATAATCTTGCTGTAATAAAAAGAGAAAGAATAAGACGACTACTGACGACGATGGCTATGGTGGGCTCCAACTCCTTTCCCTCTTAAATGGGCCTAGTTTACAGATTTTAAAAACTGATAGGACACGACCAGATTGTCACATTTATGAAATGCATCTCTCTCTTTCTCTGTTGTTGCTCTGCCCAAAATGCCAATTTAAATACAATGTCCCTCCAGGGAAGCCCAAAAGAAAAAAAACTTTAATAATGGCTCGTCGGTATCGTCAAAATTTATATTCGTAGCCTTTCTCTTCTCGTCTCGATCTCGCTAATCTCGGTTTAAAATCAGGGCCAATGGGAAATTCAATACTGGTTGTACGTGTGTTTTGTGTGTGTTGGCTAAATTGTACTTGGAAAATCCTGTCATCATCATCCTCGTTCGTACGTATACTTTTTGTCATTTCATTTTCAGAGACTTGATACGAGTTGTTTGGGGACGAGGGGGAAGCAGGGGACGGAGGAAATACTCGCATCAACTTACCTACCTTCGTACTCAACTCAGTCACACAAGTGCTGCTGCTCGAGACCTTTGGGTACGACCGTGTGCTCATTGTAAAAAACCCCTTTTCAGAACAGAATCAACCATACCTTATCAATTTGATCACTGGAGAATGGACTGGAAGCGGTGGTGCAAGGATAATATGAGTCAGTCAAATTTTGATTTTCGCTTGGGTAATTTATAGATATAGATGCGCGCAATGTATTGTGGTCACAACAAGTATTTGAGTTTGAGTTATACTGGCTGACGTAATAGAATTAACTGAGGACAAAAAAGAATTCAATTAAACTAACCAAAAAATACATGGACCACGTAATCAATAAGACGAATCATGCTGTCTCCTCCTGCTTGTTGCAATATTATAGTTCCGGGCTATGAGTTCATTTCTCTATGCGTTCTGTGGCAAGCAAGACCTGAAGCAATTCATCAGTGAGACACACGGCGTCTCTTTCTCTATCTTTAATCTTTACATTCTTTTTAGAAGAAATGGAAAGTCGTTTTATTGTGTATTTATTATTGTAAATAAAAAGCAACGGAACTTGAACGAAAGGAAGGAATCACTTTTGGATCGATGTTGCTCCCTGCTTTTCTTTTACCACTTTTCTATTTCACCACATCCTACATCCTTGACACCACCTCAATGCGCATTCAACAAAACAGAGGATTCTACACTGCCAAGTTTGTTCAACGCTACATATAGCAGAGTGTACAAAGTTCAGAGCTTGTTGAGCTTCGCAAAATGATAGTATAATGTGAATTAGGTAATACCAATAAGTGCTAACAATGGGTGGAAAATAATTGCGTAACGGTATGATGAGTATATACCACAAACCACAATGTTAAGCACAACTGTCCTAATACTTCTGACTTTGCTATTTTACTCACCTTCGGACAAGTTTTGTTTATCTAAAATATATCAAGTAGTACATGGAAATCATAAAAAAGACGTGGACATTGAAGTTACAAACCTACCTGATTATACTAATATTACCATTTACTACAGGACAGAGTACTCCTGAACTACATTGAACAATTGGTTCCTATTTCGGAAGGTAAGGATAAAAATTAAACTTGAAAACGTAAACAGGATGACATTGCTGCACACAGAGATCTCTCGACAAAGCAAAGGAAGGCCAGATCAGTTCTCTCATTCAGTCGGATGAATAATAGTTCGTTCGTTCTGAACTGATCTTGAGTTGAGGAAAGGGAAAGGGCAGACGAGGACGAAGAAGAACATATGAGGCCAGCCAGCAGACACTACTACTACTCCAACTCCAAACTAACTTCGATCGCATCACGCTTTCCCTCTCTCCTTCTCACTCTCTGCCTCTCTATCTGAGTGAGCCAGGACTTTTCCTGGCTGTTGTACTACTTAGGAGAAACGGGGAAGTGGTGGTGGTGGTGGTGGTCGGGCAGAGCTGAGGAGGGAGAACAGTGTAGCAAAAGCACAAGACGATCACGAAGAGACGGAAAGGCAGAGGATAAAATATTGACTGTGTGAGTTGCGTACATTAAAAGAAGCAAAGAATAGAGGTGGGCTTTGTTTTCCGAGAGTTTCCAGAGTGGTTACCCGTAGTGAAACACCTGATTGGTTCACATAGCTAATCATAAAGGCGTGACTTTGCCCAACACTACGTACATTTTTCTATTCCCGGCTTCACTTGTTTTTTTCTACTCCACACTCTACGTGAATATAAAAAGGCTCTTTTCTGAGAAAAAAAGGAGAAAAAGTTGGCTGTCTTCGTTATATTTTCTTCTTTTTTCATAAAATTTCTTCGACAAACCTTCCCTGTCGTCCTTCCAAATTCCAGACAGGTTTCCACGAGAGAAAGTTAAACAAGTAGACAAACAAACCAACTCCAAAGGGAAAAGAAGTTTAAAAAAAAACTAATGAGTACGCGGGAATGAAAGGAAACTCCGATAAATTGCCTTATTTAAACTAAACTTACAAACGGGCTTCGTAAAATAAATGAGCACATAGTAATACTAATAATTTCTTTCCATCTAACGGCTTTTCCCTCCCTTTAGCTACACACGCTCATCCTCCACTTTCTTAAATATATTCTGGTTTTTATTAGCCCTTCAAGAAAAAATAAAGTTACTCTCTCGGAGGAAAAGTTCAACTCGTTCCAAAACTTCCAGCCAAAGTCCCATATTTTAATTGGAATGAATTGGAACCGAAAAAGGAATTCCTTGCGCACTTTTGTAATAATTTCTTCTTTGCATACTCAAATTCTCAAATTACTTTTACATGAATAACTCAACACCTTTACAACTGCTTAACATCATGGCATCATCATCATCACCATCGCCTCCTTCAACATAAACATGATCATAAAATACACATATTTCAAATCATTTCCACAATTTGCAAAATTTTCCCACCACCTCAGCCTTAATTCTCATTCACGGACAAACGGGACGTTTGACAGTCAAAAGTGTGTTGCGAGAACAGAAAGTAGGGATTTTTTATCCCTTTTTTACCCCCTTCCTCCTCCTTCACTTTAAAGGAAAAGTCTCCGGAATGCTCCCATTTTTTTACACAACTCTCGAGTCTCTTCCATGTAATAAAGCATAATGGTGGTGTATCCACTAACTAAAAAGCTCGCGAACAGGAGCCTTTTCAAGGCTCCAATGAATGATGAAAGGATGTTGTATAATACCCAAAAAAAAGAGAAAACTAGCAGCTTTTTACACGTCTCTCTTGAGAAGGTTGTGAGCAGAGTACACCACCTCATGTATATGGCCACTATACATACCACCGTACACCACCGCCACCACCACTTCACTTCTTTTGCATGTACATAAATTATCAAAAAGTTTTTCAATGGACAAATGGAGTCCCATAAAACTCTTTGCTTTCACCCGAGCAAATAATGCCGGTGAACTCTATACTTCTTCTCCTCTTTTTTTCTCCTGGCGGACTAGTTTCCTCCTCTGGATATTAAGTATACACGGAGAAGAAGAAGGAGTCCCGACGCGTCTAGGTGATTTCCCTTATTATGCCCAACAAAGGGAGGGGATGTGTATGCATAATATCTTGTTCAAAAATGTTTTTAGTTTATGTACCATAATATTATATTATGAATCTACATCAAGTATCATCATATTCATAAGCTTTGGCTGACTGATATTACCGTTTTACTTATATATACAGAACTACGACGACTACGACGACGGCGGATTCTCACTAACAAGTCTTTCCCTTTAGCCTTTGTTACACACATTATTATACACCATCATCCTTCTTTTAAGCAACAAAACCCTCTTTATAAAATCCTTTTTCTACCTTTCAGCCTTCCCTTTGTGCTCGGGCAGCAGTTATGAAAGATTATTATTATGAATGCTCTATATATACGTGTACGTACGTAGTTTGCTGTTCTTGGAGCAACTTGTGTAGGGAATTATTTTTTCTCTCTCTCTCTCTCTCCTTCGGTTTTTTTAGTTACCATAATTTTTATGTGGCAGATAGTAGGTAGTAGTAGCAGAGAGGCGAATTTTTGGGAATAAAAGGAGAAGAAGAGAGAAGACTCATTGCAAATGCATCAAAACCTGGGTCCGTCCGCCCATTTACTATTATCACGGCCGACCGATAAATATTGCGTGTGGCAGAGGGCTGACTGGCTCATCTGTTATTCCCTTTTGTTATAAAACTCTGTGTGTAAGTATTACCTTGAAAGTTTTTTGTCCCTGGACGAAAAGCGGCGTTATCTAATATAGTTCAGAGCCGGGACATCAGTTTGTTTCCTTACACGATATGAATCGAATTATTGTCGTTGAGAAAAACGGAGTGTGGAGGCAGTTTAAAGGTGTGTCATCATGGTCAATTATGGGGGGAAATGATGTGGTGTGTGGCCACACGTAAGTTTTAAATAACTAACTACTCACTCGTTCGTTGGACGACATTTACATGCATTAATTCGTAAATGAGCACGTAAAATTGGCTCGTAAGAAGGATTAGTAGGTAGCGCGCACGCAAGGATAATTGTGTAATACGTGGGTGGTGTTTTCTCTGTAATCTATAATGATTAATAATGATTAACGTCGTGGGCCACGGAATTGCATGAAGAAATTCGAGTGCAGTGAAAATTATAGCACGCACAACAACATTGTGACCATATATTTCCTGTGTTTTGTAAGGAATGGTTTTTGTATGATGAAACCCGGATTATATCACAGGAATAACAACAACTTTTTTTTTTAAATCCCATCAAATAAGCAACTTTCGCCAAGGACAGTTGCTTTTAAAAAGAAACGGATGGAAAGTTGGTTTTTTCTTTTGGTTTGCCTGACTGGCTTTTCCCAAAATGAAAACTATACCTGAGCTACGACAAAAATACTGTTGCTGCAAGGAAAGTACACGAAACTAAACGGGGCTCTCCAAATGAAAGGAAATAAGTTTGAGGAACTACTGAAATCTAGATTCCACCCTCTCCTCCACCACAGCATTCATGTTATCATCATGTAGTAAAAATGGTTGTGGCAAATAAAGGATGTAGGTATATATACGACGAAGAAGAAGAAGACGATGAGATGATGATGATGGAAGGGGGAACGCAGCGAATATATATATATTTCATGGCTTAATACGCGTTGTGTGTGTGTGGACCAACAAGACACATGAGAAAATGGATATATGGATGATGGGGAAGAGAAAGAAGAGAGTGAAAAACACATCTCTTTAGGATTGCGCAAACTTCCTCAAAAGACATCCTCAATTCACTGCGCATTTCCCATAGAGAACCAACGACAGGGAAAGTGACAGTCCACACGAGGCTCTCTCTCTCTCTCCCTCTCTCACTGCCTCTCTTTCTCTCTGGTTCTTTCTATTCACCAAACTTGAACCAAGAAGAGAAGAAGAAGAAGAGAAAAGAACCAACGTCTGCTACATTTTGTCTATAGATTAAATACATATTCAACCTACAATGCAGCCCGAGCTCTTGGCTTATATTCACTAAAAACCTAGAGCCACATACCTACGACCATTTTATATCCGGAAAATGTGTGTGTGGATTGTGGATGGCGATGGCATGGCATGGCATATGGAGCAGGAGAGAGGGTAAATAAAAATCAATGCAGAAATTCCATCCAAATACTTATATATTGTATTGACTTGGTTATAACATAACGGTCCCTTCTGTTTCCTCCTTCCATTTTACTACAAATATATTTCAACTTTCCAACCGTCAAGAGTTGCAATGGGATAAAAATGGAATTTACACACTTTGTCTTATCGTGGATGAAACTTGAAACTGTAGCTTTTAAGGAGCATCTGCATCTGCAACAAAGTATGTCAACTCATGGTGTAATGATAATATTACAAGAGGGAAAACGCATCATATTTTATGCCGTATGGTGAAAAATGCAAAAAAAAAACCAACGAACGAAGAATGAATGTGACCATTGTACTTTTTGTACTGATACTCATGATGATGATGATACTCTTTTGAGTTATAATTGTATTTCATTTAGCTAGTTTTTTTTCTTTCTCTCTCTCTCTGCAATATGGCTCTCCTGGGAGGACGAGTGTGTACGTGCACGACATGACACACACAAAGGGTTAGCGATTAGCATCTTCTCTGAACGTAACTGAAATCTCAAGTATCCATTCTTCTTATCACTCTTCACGTTTCTTTAAATCCTCAGACATATTCATCGACTCGATGCTTGCTTGCCCGTGCTCGCTAGTCTCTCGCCTCCTCATCGTGCTCTCTGACTGAATAAACTAGATTACCAACCGAAACAACATATTTTTTAAAGACTTTTACACACCTCGTTCGAGTCATCCTTGGTGGCGAAAATCCGGTGCCCTTTTGTTGGCATCATGTTGGAAAGCTGGATAATTAAAATGTACGCCAGAGAATCCACGAAAAACTGATAATAATGTTACACCAAATGTCTTTTCAAATTCTGCTGACCATGCCAAGATGACAAAAACTCATAACGTACACACGTATGTATTTCGATGTAACAAACCCAAAGGATTAGTTGTCCTGTTTGTTAACGCCTGAGTTGGTTACTTTAAGAGGTGAAAAAAATTAATTCGGATGGAAAGTAATTATTATTATACTACTGTGGTTCTGTGTGTGCAGTAGTATACCCTTTGTCATGGGTTTCAACAGTGGATTTTATTTGAGTCTTGAGAGATAAAAAGTGATAAGTCATGGTACAAATTCTCATTCCATCTTCTAGCTGCTGCACTCCTTGTCACAAAATGAGAATGAGAACCGTGTCAAATTCAACTCAAGGAAAAGAAATGATACGATTAAAACCTGTGGGTAATAATGTAGAGGTAAGTATATACGGCAGGCAAGATATATACAGACATTTTTTCCCTAAGTTGCGTTTCGTTGGTAGGCTGTGAGACTAGAGGAGTTTTAATTCACACATTTTTACAACTGACAAAATCAATGTCACGTTCCAAATTCCAATCACGTTATGACATAATGCGCATTTCTACTTTTTCCTCAATTGAATATATACACATTTTTCACATGAATCTACTAGTACACCATGTGGTTGGATGAAATCTCAAAAGTGTTTCCACAAAAAACGGTATATACCTATATAAAGCACACGCTATACATGTATGTATACGGTAATGGTAATGAATGACGAAAACAGAAAAGTCACTCACGAAGTGGTACACATTCGGAATTTTTGATATTGATACGTATGATGTGAAAATGGGATTCATTCCAGTATTACTGAATTGGGAAAGGCAACATTTGAGTTGATATTTTTTTATATACCTAAGTTTATATAAGCATTTTTATATGTACATTCATACTTTCCCATGATCCGCTTTCATGATGAATTGTAAATCTGAAATAAACTGTTGTTTCTCGTAGCGTAGTAGCTAGCAGTCTAATTATCGTTTACTGCAAACCAGGTGAACTAAACAAAAAGAAGAACACATGTACCCAACGCATGTACCTTAGTACCTTGTATCTACCTGTGTAACGTGTAATGTTCATGTGAGCGTTTCCGTGTTGGAAAGCGATTCCTAATTAATTAACGGAAAGACACGCTTTAATTTGTAACTGATGCGTATCGGGCATTTTAAAGTGGTACAGCAGCAGCAGTTGCTTGTGGGTTGCTCGTCAGAATTGCTACTACAAAAAAAAATGTTGCTACATGTGTGCTGCATTGTCATTGCAGGCGTGTGAAGCGACACAGCCTTATAATATTTGCCCTAAAAGGAGGAATGCACTCAAATATTTTGATTTGATACACATTTTATTAACTCGGCGAAGCAACGTAACGATAATGTTCTTGAAACAGTGCAGACTGCACTCTCTGGTGTGGCGTTAGGAGAGCGATACAAATTTTCACAAACGGCTAAAGTGCTTTCTTTCATTCAATATTTCATCATGAAAACTTTTACGTTATGCACATCTCTCATCATCAATGGAAACGCTGCCCTTCACCTCATCCAATGAATGTAAAGGTGGCACAAGGCAGCAATTCTGTACGGAGGAGGGCCACCACCAAGCATGCATGAACAAAACTTGCATCATTTTATTACAGGGGAAATGTAACAAATGGGCTACACGCGTTAATTTGAGAACAATGGGTCAACTGTAACACTCTCAAAGTATGAGCCATTTCGTGTTTCCTCCTCTGCCTTTGCTATCCTCTCCTCCGATACAGCTTGTTGTACACATATTTTCTTCTGTAACTTACGCACCGCATATCACCTACCCCATCCACCACCACCACACCAAGTCAGCTCTACGGACGGACTAGTTGTTCTTGTTTGGTAAATTAGTGAAAATTATATTGCTTCAGGATGGGTACATATAACAATCATTATATTACTTAAGCCGGTACCGGCAGCCCCTCTAAAATTTCTACATGTGTGGCGCGCTATCTTCGTGTTGTATCACCCTCTACCCTAATGTTGTAGTTTGTAGAGAGAGAGAGAGAGTGAGTGTAATGCTGGCAACTTTTCCTGGAAGGAAAATAATTTATTGTGCCATTATAATCCCAAGGCTTCTTATCACGTCTGACATAAAACTTTACGGCTCTGGAGAAATATAAGAAGTGGAGGAAAACTTTTCCCGGAGAATATCCCCAAATCATGCATGCCAACCTTGTGCATGTAAGTTTAATGAATGCTGTAACAATTTCCCCTTCCTTTCATCCTTTCTCGGGTGGTGGAGTACGAGCGAGCAGGTTATTACCGCTAACTGCCGACACTCACAGTTATCATCATCATGGGGGATTTGAGGGGGATACTGCCTGTTTTTTGATGTGCATTAATTGTGTAAGAATCTACATTAGCCGGTGGACCGGAGGAGTTATGGCCCAAAAATGGAGACAAATGCACTGGGATTTAATGGCCCTTGACAATACAAGAACAATTGTTTGTACACAGTCGACTCGACGAGCAGCGACCATTCACTTTGGACTTGATCTTGATATTATTTTTTGGTCAAACTATATCAGTCCATTAGCTCGGTTTATGGAGTAATAGGACAAGCAAAACACATAATGCTTGTGTCCATTTTGTCGAGAACGGGAGCAATTTACCGGGTCATTGGTTTAGCAAGTGAGTGAATAGGTTGCACAATATTTTTTTATTTACTGGTCATGATCAGTATGCATGTAGCCTTTTCTTGCACTGATTTTAATTATCATAAACTTCCGTTTCCCATAAAACGAAATAAAAAGGAAGTACACAAACAAGTACTGTACCGTTCAGAAAATAAGATATATGCATACTCATAGATTTAAGAAACATGTAAGAAACTATGTGCATATAAATATACTAACTATAAATAAATTGGCAAGAACGTTCTTAAAGTGTATTTTGAACGGTATTCTTCGCTTGCAGGGATTCGTTTTCCGTTTTTTCAATTTTGAAAACACTATTTTTTTTAGCTTATATCGCATCACTGCCATAGACCTAAACATGTAAGCGTATAAACCAAAGTGAACAAAACAAGTGAAATTGAACAAAAGGCTACGGAATATTCACAAAATACGATGTCACATTGACTTACTTCATAGTCTAATATATTTTCGTGTTAGTACAGCAAATGACATTCATTCACAGGTCAATTATGACGAATTTTACGATCTTATGATAGTTGAACTAACTAACAAACCAAATGAGTCATCCTAAACCGAAAAATTTACACTGTAAACCACTGTACGTTATACGATTTCGAAATTTAAAAAAATTCTAAAATTATTTCACTTCACCCACGTAGTATTTTTCATAGTACCACCTCATCAACCTCATCCGCTCTAGCTGGATCCCAGTTGTCGCGCCACCTTCCCAAAACCTAGATCACTTGCACGTCCTCCTTTTGCCAAGTCCCACGATTTCTTCATAGTCGGCTCACGACTTCCATGTACATTTTATTAGCTAGAAAGTGTCTTCTTCACTTGGGTTTTCTACTACTGCCACTGCCAGCCAACCAAGATGTGTAATAAAGTACAAGAACACACACGCTGCATGAATGGATGTATGTATGAATGTGAAGTTAAAGTGGTGTGTGAGCCGTGAGCACTTTAATTCCTCTTTTGCGCCACCTTGTGCCAGATTGCCAAACTTGAAAGAGCTGGCCGGAGTCGAAAGCGTGGGGACCACTTTGTTCAAAACAGTTGGGTACGACAGCCGCTAGAGTGCACCTGGCTCAACGTTTCATAATTTGTTTTGAGATGCTACACACTCCACCTACGGAATGGATCTATGTGTAATAGTGTTCAAACGGATGTCAATTCTTCTGTATTCTGGACTCAAGACCGCACACTTCCTGAATATTCTAAACTAGCTGGGATACAGTGGTAACGGTAAAATTGGTAAAGTTAAAAACAGTGAAAGTAGGTAATTAAGTTAATTGCTTTTGCCAAAGTGCTATTATTATGATCAGTCGAATCGAAATACGGATTACTAATAGCTCGTGGAATCTGTGGGTGGTGCGAAGCGTAGACTGAAAAATTTAAATATTTTACAGAAGCCTTTGTTACAAGCATATATTTCTAGGTCTACAACCCTATCCTTCCATTCCACTCTCATCTTGGTTTTATATACCTACATAGGCAAAGGCAAGGTACAGATTCATGCGAGAACAATAACGCTAGTCAGTAGTGTGCACTCGGATATCCATCCATTTTTTTCTCAAGGTAACGTTCACAAAAAAGTGGAGGCTTTTCACGTAGAATAAAAGAGAACAATCAGAATAACAATGGACAAGCTGATGCAGGATGTTCTTTGACAAAAGACAGTACTCACTGTGATAGGCCCTATTGTTAGATGGAATGCTGTAAATTAAACCATCATTAGCACGCATTATACATATTAGATTGTAGTAGTACATATTTATTACGTTAGCTGCTTCCATTAAGCCAGGCAGGCAGGACTTTGTTCCGTTTGTTCTCTGACGGAAAATTCACGGTTTTTTTTAGTTGGGAATGGAATGGAAGTTGGGGACTGGGGCCTATGCAATGATGCCACACGAAGTAAGTACTCGAATCTAACAATACTTGAGTTTCTAAACAGGCGAGATTTTCGATTGGAATTAGAAACTAGACGACAACTTTACGCATACTTTGCAAACCGGCGAAGTTGGAATCATGTGATCTTTTACATTGAATATATGACCGTATATAAATTAAACAATTGAGGAGTATTGAAATCCTCCATCCCATCCAAGATCTACCTGACCAATATTTCTCGCTACCGCAAATAATTTTTGAACACAAATTCCCTTCCCCATCCGGACCTTCTTTAAGCGTATATTTCTCAGAAAAAGAATCTGTTTCTTATCATCCGGTTTTTTATATTCTGCTTGAGCATCAAAAGAAAAAATCGAAATATAAAACTTGGACTCTTTATTCTGGAATCAAGTATCACATTTTCTTCATTTTTATGTTTAGGTGTTACAATCACAACTGACTCTGCCTACATAACACCTCACTCACTCCGCTTTTGAATCTTTTCACCACGGCACATTCATTCCATGCTGGATTTGATGTGTGTATATAGTGTAGCCAGAGCTCTTTGAATTTTTCTTGAAACTCTTCTTCAATACCCACCAACCAACCAGTCATACCCTTTATTCCCTTATAAGGACACAAGGATGACGGTGGTGGTGGTGGTTGAGAAGTGATTCCGATTTTTACTTTCGAGGTAAAAAAAATATAAGAAAAGGGAAGAAAAGTAAAGGAATAGTATAGCGAAAAAAAGCCACAATTCCACATAATATTCTTTAACACTCAGTCGCCCATTCAACTCCGTTTTTTACTATTGCAATAGATTGGTGGTGGTGGTGGTAAGTATAGTTTAAGTTGGTTGGGACTATATTCTATATAAATTTTTTTTGATGGGGTGGTTGGTGATGGTGGCGGTGGCGATGGGTTGTGTTAGATGTACGTATAAAATGTTTAGCTCAAGGTTCTTCTTTGACAAGTATTTCTTTTGAAAATCATAAGAAATGAGAATCACACTTTCAATTCTATACATCTTCCTCCTCCTATTGCTAAAACCTCAATAATCGCATGTACACGCCAATGTACACCATTATAATACCAAGGAATCAGAGGAACGAAGGAGAGAGGAGGAAGAAGTAAAGTCTCTTTTTTTCTCTTCTTGTAAGTGTGTGTAGCTCTCTGTTGATGTGTGTGTGTGTGTGTGTGTGTGTGTGTGTGCTGTGGTGGGAAGAAGGACGGAATTGGAGTGTCCTTTCACTCGTCACTCGTCAGAATTACGTGTTTTTTTCTTCTTCTTCTCTCCTTTTTTGCTTGAGCTTGATTCAAACAGAAATATTTTTCCCTTTCACGCATTGAAAGTTACTGTGTTAAATATATTTTCTCTCCTTTTCTCTACTTTGTATGCAATAATAATGTCTTACGTGTATTCATAGAAAACCATTGAGGAGGAGGAGAAGAAGAAGAAGAGGAGAAGTACACTGGAGTTGCAATACGAGCTTTTTCTTACCTCTTTTATTCTTTTCACCGGCAGATTTTCTCTTTCGTGATATGTGATACTTGAAGACGTACCAGAGTACGATCTACTTTCTCTTCCAATCTTTTTGTTTGGAGTGAATGCAACCACCACCACCACCACCGGGCTCGAGAATTTTCTTGGGAAACGTATAGATTTGGGTGGGGGATTTTTGTGTGCAAAAAAATATGGTTTTTGTGATTTTCGATTTTTTTTTACATTCTGTTATTATTTGGAGATTGGGTGGGATACGTAACTGAAGAATGAGGAGCTAGGTGTTATTTAGTTTAGGTTTGCCAATGCTGAAGCCATACAAGAGTCGCCATATTATATGCCGTACCTAACTGTCTGGGTGAAAGCGTGGGACTTTCACCTCAGCCATCAGACTTAATTATTTCTAACTAACTAGCAGAGGCACAGTGACAAAGCATATCCCGAATAGGAACAAAATTACTTATTACTTACCCCTCTTCTGAAGCTTCTTGATTCCTAAAATTTAGGTGAGCCGCACGTCGTCCAGGGGTTTTCTGAAATTCAAACAGATTGATTCTCAAAGTAGATCAAAATTATTTGCACGTAGGGGTAATAATTCAGAATAAAATACCCTCTGCAACCATGCATCTGTCCACAATGTCTACCTGTCTGTACTTCACTCCAGCTGCTTTATCACAATAGATTTGGATAAGTTCTTTCTTTTTATGAAATGCATCCTACACCCATCCCAAGTCTGAGACCCTATCACATTGCCACAATTTTCCCAGAAACGGGGAGCATGTATGCACATTTGTTCTAATCCATTTAAGTGTACTATTATCATTCCAAAATCCAAAATCATCTTGGGCTTTTGTAAACCCTTAGCTTGGGCGAACCAAAACGCTGTATAAACTTGGCTACCGCGCTTGGCCTCCATCATCCCAGCTAGGCAGAAGAGGACGTGTTGGGTGAAAATATCATTATTATTACGCTGGATTTTGGGATGTCAAGTTGTCCTCGTAAAATGTAGTAATAATATATAAATTCAAAAGGTTTCGCCAGCTTTTATAAAGGCTTCATCCTCTTCCTCCACACTTCCACTATCTCTTTTTACCGTTTTCTTGTTGTCGATCTAGTTTTCCAGCCGATGATGATGTTGGCGATGATGACGGTTTATAATGTACCATCTCTATTCACACAATTGAAGTACTGAGTGAGAGAGAGAGAGAGAGCCATTCTCTCTTTTCTCTCTATTCTTCGGCTGCCTCTTTTGTGTGGCCATGTAATAGTAGCGTTTTCAAAGAGCAAGTGAAACAGAAAATAATGGGAGAGAGATGCAGATCGATTTGAGTGATAACTGATGTCTATTGATGGTCGTCATCAACCAAGTTTTCAGCCTCAATTCAATCCTATCTTTCCAGCTTGTGAGATTGGAAGCTCTCTTTTCTCTGTTGCTGCTGCTGCTGCTGTTGATATAACGCTGCTGCCCCACAACTACTCCAACTACTACTCCAACCTCCAACTATATACAACACCACCACCACCACCACCGTTGGATTTGCTTTTTACTTCCCTCTGCTCATTGTTGGAATCCCTTGATTGTAAAGGCAGAATGGAGCATGCAGGGAGACAAAGATTCAGAGAGGAGGTTTCAAAGAGGTTGATAAAAGTTATGGCTTTTACAACTATGGCTCACAGAGAGTTTTTGGCTCAATGGATGAATAGATGGATGAATGCGAGGAAATCAGAGAAGGAATCTTTTGTTTTTCATGAAGAATATCAAATCAACCGAGCGCCAGCCAGCCAAAGCCAACACAATGCAGAATGCTCTCCTTCTCGGACACGGCCCTGGCGTGAGCCTCTATATACCGACTATTCCCCCTTCCTCCCTCCACCCATTGATGTAAAATCATTCCAAAATTTTGTTCGACAACGCGACACAATGTAATCTCCGGAGGTTTCCTGGATTTCCTGGTTTAAAAAAAACGGAGAAAAAAATCCGCTCAAAAGAGCCAACCATCATCATCATCATCAACTTGCAAGTCGGTGGTTATACAGGTTTGGTGGTGGAGTGAGGATAAATGCAGTGAATGAGTTGTGAGCAACTGGGCTCTCTCAAGTGAAATTTAATTAACACTTCACATTTTTTTGCCCTTGATGACGATACGACGATGCTCTTGCGATGAGGATATGTTGCAGGGCTGCTGATTTTTTTGTGTAATGTATCAAATTGTGTGTCCTTTTTCTTGGAACGTGTATGACGCAATCAAATGATGTTGGAGCTGCATATCTACAGCACCACCACACCACCACCTTCCAGCTTCAGCCAGCCAGTCCCTCTTTCATTTTCTTTTCCTCTTATAACAAAAAAGCCAGCCTCTTTGGAAACTTTTTTCATTTGAAGAAAAGCATGAAGACGAAGAAGAGAAGAAAAAAAGCAGATTTTTACAAAGATTGTTCACCCACAAGACATCCATATGTATTACATGCAAACCATTGTTTGGAAAACGGATGGTGAAAACAGAATAAAAAGAGTTGGAAATCACAAGTGAGAAGTGGGCCATAAATCAGGGAGAAATCTTTTGTGCTCACTAAATGTTTCATCTTTATACTTTCTTTTTTTCCATTCCAGTTTTTACTTGTACGTATTTTTTCCGTCTGCCTCTTTTTCCCGTCTTCCCTTCAGTGTACCAAGTGAATATTTGGAATATGGAGGAGAAAGAAGTGAGAAAGAGAAAATGCAATTGTGAAGCTTTCTCTCTCTCTCTCTCACTCTCTCCCTCCCTCCCTCGCTCTCCTCTTCTTCTTCTTTTGCAAAGCAGGGAGCATCTTATTTTAAGTTGTTTTGTTATTGTTTGCTATGCATTGTATGATATGCAAAAGGCTTCCTCTCTCCTCCGTCCTCAGAGAGATCTTACGTGTAGATTGGTGTTGTTGTTGGAATGGAAGGCTACATATGTATTCACCAGTTTTTGGCTTGTATGAAAGGTTTCCCCCTTAAAATTCATGGTTTCTGAATCCATAAGGACGGTCTCAATGAAATAAATAAATAACTTCTGTTTCAAAGGTTATGAATGAAATAATGCGCCGTGATCATCCATCGCAAAGCTATTTTGGGAACGAATTATGGGGGAAAGGGATCCTTCGTGGATCGCCAATGCAATAAGGATGTTTATTCCAAACAAGCGTTCTATACACATTCATTTTAGACAGTTAAAAAATCCTATCAAGAGTTGCAATCTATGCGTATGGAAAACCGACCCTACCGATTAAATACTGCTGATGAGCAGAGCAATGATCAAGAAGAGCAAGATGTTACTGTGTTTATATTTATATTGTACAGTATTAGCTGCTCTAAAGGAAAAGGAAATCGCCCACAAAGACAGAGACAGACTTATGTCTTTTGGCTTAGGTAATTTGGAACAGATGGATTGCGAGATCTCTCGGTGGGGTTGTTGACGTATTTGGGCTTGGCCAAATCCGCCAATTGTAAATTACCGATTCTGATCTAAATGTTATAACTACTGTAACTTTGAATTGTCACGTGAATGATTTTTATTGGAGATCGTCGTCATTGGTAGACAAATATTTTATACCTTTACTACTTTATTAATTGACAGGACCGGATGTAATTGTTTATTACCTTTTACTATTCACCCATTGTATTTAAATTATGGAGTGCTTTTTCTACATATTAACTCGCTACCTTTCCCTCCCCCCACAAACCTCTCAACCCGATATTAGCTGCCGTTAAGCTAAGACGTGCCACCGTTAGCTACCAACTCCATTTCCAGATTCCTTCCCCCAAAAAAACCTCTTAAAATTGTTCCTCTCTTGACGGATGTTTTTTCCTCCGTAATTGCCAACCTTTCCCCCATTCTCCGTCGTGCGGCATCCCGTAGAGAAGCTAGAGTTACAGAGCTGAGCCCATACGATAGCCACCATCCCCTCTCCCCTGCCTACCTACAGCTTACTTATCTCAACAGACTATTATGGGCTCTTTTTATTGAGGTAGGGGAAGGTGTGCACGAAATTAGTATCATATCATTCATTCATTCATTCATTCATGTGCCACCATCATCTCACCTCACTCACGTCTACCACCTCCATCACGACAACGCTTGTTCATCATAAACGCACACCTTTACCTTTAATACTACACACACAACAATGCAAATACTCAATCTATTACATTTTTTTCACTTTTTGTGGTGCAGTGCCATTGCTGCAACCCTGCTCTGTCTGTATTGTCCACATCATTGCATTATTGCCCAGAGTGCAGCCTGTACAGCCCTTTCCATAGAGTAACAACAACAGGTTCAGAAAGAGAACCGACCGTGACCAATCCGTCCACGGAGCTATTATACTTTTTTTACTCCCCATCTCTCTCTCCTTCTCAAATTCCCAGTGTTATTGTAGCAAAACAGAAAGGAAGAGAAGAGAAAATAATGTGTCTTTTTTCTATACCGAGGAAATGGCATTAGTGCTTATGCTGGGGCAGTTCAACCATAACTAGTAAAAAACGCGAGGAGGAGAGCAAATAACAATAATAAAAACTCCATCATCAGTCCACAAAAAGTCCATAGCTTTCATTGTACCCCTACTACTCAACTTACGTTAGTCAGGTTTTTTTTATTATTATATTTTCGTAACCTACCTAAAGTACACGATATATAATAAGCCGCAGCAACGCAACATGCGTTATTATAGATAGAATTAAGTGAAATTCTTTTTTTTTTTCAACTTTACATGTCTGCTAAAACATGTTATCCACAAAAATACCAGAAGAATGTAGCATCAGAAAAAATTGAGTGAGTGAGCACAGAAAAGGAGCAGGAGCAATAGAAAAACCTAGATGTACACATGGTTTTGTTGTAGACGTAAAGTTTAGCGACTCATCGAGATGTATTCATTTATATTATATGGGCCCCGGCTGCATATCATAATTCAGCGCGAGTATTGTTTGTGCTGCTCCGTGTGTACATTCTATATAATATTGTAACTTCTATTCCCGGAATAAAAGAATGGTCGCGAGCAGGCAATAACTTAAAAAAGCACATTAGGAGAGGACTCTCCATCAGCAGATCAGACAATACCCAGCCCGTAAAAAAGATGAATAATGCAACATCATAATATATGTAATAATATAGCAGTTGGTAGTGCCACTAACAAAAGAGAAGGACAATGCGATGCATAATGAAAATTTTTTCGATCCTTTCATTTGTCTATCTATGGAAATAATAACAATAAATACACGGAAACAAGAGAAAAGGAGAAGAAGCGACTTTAATAGCATTGAAAATGAAAACTGAATGGCAATAATAACATAACAGCAGAGCAGAGAAGAGGAGCAAGCGAATAGCAGTTCTCTTCTCTTCTCGCACAGTCAGCAGGAGCGGAGCGTTTTCAACAGACACATTTCATTATGTAATATCATCATGTTGACGCAATAAATGCACTTTTATATACACTTTGTATATATATCCTCATCATCATCATCGTCGTCGTCGTCATCATCAGGTTTCCACTTGGTTCCAGTTTTTTTTAGAGGAGAGCTGTGAACGAGTGTGTACACACAGAGTGAGACCGAGTAAAATGTGCCGTTGTTGATCAACTTGATGAAGATGACGGTGGCGAGAGGGTGACAAAACAAAAGCGCGGCCTGCGGACGCTGCATGATCCTATCGTGGCGCTAGGGAAAAATGAGTAATTGATATGTGAAGAGAGGGTATGACTATGATACAAGTGGAGGTGGAGGCACAACCGTAAATATACTTGCACGCCAACTCCTCCTCCCTCCGTAGGAAACCGTTAGTCGAAACATAATAATTGACAAATTCTCCACAAAATAAATGTGCCTGTTGTGCACAAAGAGAATTTTGCATATGGGGATTACTCAAGTTGCTTTCATAAGAAGACGCAGCGGCTGGCTGCAGAATCACATCACAATTTTGTTCACCTTTTTTCTTAGGATTCACCTTATCGAGGTTGATAGCCAGGTGCATATGTCAAACTTTTTGAAAATGCGCACATAAAGTTTTCAGTTCTCATACGTGAGTAGCAGGTCCATTCAACCGTGGTCCTTTATCACCGGTGTTTTGGCTCATTTTGCTGCTACCAAACCGAGTGAATTGAATAGACATCAAGAAAGTACACAATGGAAAGGGATGAGATTGCCCATTGAAAATTACAAATTCACCATCTTTTTTTTAACAATTTAAACTTGAACTGTGTGTCTGGTGGACATAATGGAACGCCAGAAAGCTCACAAAAGACAAGATGAAGAAAAACTATCAAAAAGGAAGTAATTGAAATTAGACAATGATACAGAAACATAATGTGAGATGTGACGGACGTACAATTCACACATGACTACAATAAGCCCACGAGCAGCACAATACACAATCAGAAGCTTTTTTCTTGGGAATATAATAACAATACAAAAAAGTTATATGTAAGGCTGTATAAAGCATCAGTTGGCTATCCTTCTATCTTTATAGTCATCCATATCTCCACGATTACATAAAAGAAGAACAAAAAAGTATATAAAAAAATCAGTTGGGCCGGGATGATGATGAAGCTAGTGATTCAACTATACTTACATAAAATATATAATATATTGTAATGATAACAACATTTCAAAATTGGTTGATTTAACCTACTCGAAAATATATTATTTCTGTTCCGCCATGAATGCACCAACAAGACATGAATGAATTTTTGTGTGTAAATGAATTAGGAAAAAAGAAAATGTGGTTGGAGCTACTGGATAGATAGATAGATACATAGATAGTGCGTTATGCACAATCTGTATTTTTCTTTCTCTCTCTCTCTCTCTCTCTCTCTCTCGTTTTTTAAAAAAACGTGTTACTATTTTTTAGTTTCTGCCTGAAGTTTTTTTTCTTCTTCTTCTTTGGTTTCGTTGTACCCCTACGATGAGGAGAGTGGAAGCACTATTATTCATGAAAAGAGAGAAAAGATTCACAATAAAATGTGGAATACAATAGCTCAATCGAGACTCCTTGTCTGGTTGCCTGTGCCATGGCATGGAGGACGACGATGTGGTTCCATTTTTGTTTGAAACGTCCATCCATCCATCCTTCCATTCATCCATCTATCTATCTAGTCCGTACTTCCCTTTTTCAGCGAGAAGAGAAGAGAAGAAGAGAAATATCAAAAGAAAGGGAAGAAGAAGACGAAGAAGACGACAACGACGGCGAAGAAGCAACAGCAGGGATATATTGTAATGTGACGGGAAAAGTATTGTCTACTTTCTGCTCAGCGTCTCTCTCAATAAAACACATTTTTGTGTCCGTTTCTTCTTTCTACTCCTATGTTTATGTATCTATGCGTGTATGTGATTCTATGCTGGGCTCTCTGTTGTGCAAGTTTTGTTGTCGCTCTTCTTCTTATTTTTCTTCTCCTTCTCTCCTGCCTGCCTGCCTGCTCGTCGTCCTCCTCCCTTTTTCTTCTTCAAGTGCATAAAGCAAAAGGCAATACGTAATGTAACGTAAGTAATAGCTGTGTGGCAGCGGAGAATAATAGCAACAACGTGAGTCTTTGAATAAGAAACACTAACCAAGCAAGCGAGCAGCAAGAAAGCAGGGAGACAGAGTAAGTAACTAAAGTTAGGTACATATTGTGTAAATGATGATTCTATTGTGAGAGGACATTTCATTATTATATTGATACATGGCCAAAAAGGGATGAATCTGATCGTCGCGTCGTGGCCGTGGTGAAGTGAACGTGGTGAATGTGTGAATCCCATGCATTCCCCTTGTTTGCTCCTGCTCTGCTCCTGGGCTAAGCTTTGCTTTTCTCAAAATGTTTTCTAATTGTGTGGCTATTCAAAGAGATGATGTTTTTGCAGCAGGTAAAAAACATACCTGACTGTCCAGGCGGAGCGGAGGTTTGTTGTTGAACACCTTTCGCATATACGTGCCCAGGTAGTTTGTCGTTTACCCACTTCATTACATCTGTTCACCAAGCAGTTTTACCGATTTATTGAATTTGTATTAACATCGTCAACATATCGCATAATGGGTGCAGGTGCAATTCGATTTTTCGTAATTTACCAGAGAGACTATAGGGATTGGTGTAGGATCCAGTAGCACATCGCTTTCGTGACACTCTATTTCTCACCTATTCCCTTTGTTAAAACAATGTGCAGGCAGGTTGCAGGTGTGTGCATGTAAATTAACCTTTAAAACCTGAGCGTTTCAAAAGTATCTTTTCTTGAGAGCTTTTAGAAGCCTATCGCTAATTCTTTGGATAAACTCAATTCAAAAGTTCAAAAGTGGCAGTTGTAGCTCTTCTAAACTAAACGGAAGGGGCGTTATTCAGTCCTTGGAAGAGGTATGATCAGTACGTGCCGGGGTCCCTTCACAGGTGATATATATCAGAACAGAACTTTTAAAGCCTCAAAACTTGGCTAGACATTGTATTTCCATATTTGTACCACTAATACGTGTAAAGGGTTCAGTTGCAAGGCGTATCCATTATTTCACTTACGAGAAAGGCATAAATAGTCTCTCTCATCAAACTCAATTTTCAATGAGCCAGCTCATTATTATATTTCCATCTAAAAGTAACAACATAATAAAAAAGGGAATGCTGTCTCGAGATGAGAAGAAAAACCTCTCTGCCCAAAAAATCTGATTTTTTGGTGTTTCTTGATTCTCATTATCATTCATGCGGAAGAAAGTAAAGTAAAAATGTATGATCTATGGGCCGTGAGAGATGTTTCAACTCTCAGAACCGTTTTTACCACCCACCCAGGATATACGTATATATACTACTTAAATGTAGAAATGAAAAGCATCTCTCGCCTACTGGAGAAGAATTGAATAGAGCCAGAGGAGAACTCGCCAGTTTTATAGGCACCGGGACACAAATTCCGTCTGTATATACCACCACCAGCAGTAGCAGTCCCCTGGAAGAATGTAGTTCTTTATGCCATGTGATGAGCACGAGTACTTTCACTCACTCCTAACGCTTCCCACCCAAACCCCCACCACAGCCGCCGCCACCACTTATTCCTATTTTTCGTGAGATCATGTGTCGTGAAAACGAAAGAAGGAGAAAAAATCAGAAACTCAAAAGAATACTTTTTTTCGTCTCCATCTTTGCAATCGCATCATCTTATTTTCTAGCGGTTTTCTTTTGCTTTTAGAGAATCCTGTGTGTACCTATAGTTGCTCTCCTCCTCTGTAGCATACACCATTAGCAAAAATGGAAGAATTGCTGCTGTTGGAATAGAGAGGAGTGAAGGAGAAAAAAAGTTAAGGAGAGCATCAACTCCGCCGCGACCAGATGGGGGAAAGAAGAGTGTATAGATTACTTTATATGACATTACATGTGGACTGGAACAGTAATGATAGTCATAATGTAATATATGAACATTATGCAAAAAAAGATAATAATGTTGTGAGGATGGAAAGGGAAAGAAAGTAATGAAAAGCAAATGGAAATCTGTGAGTCGTTAAGAGCGGAATGAAAATTGAGAGGACAATAAAGGAGACACGGAAGAAGAAATAGAAGCGCACTCATTTCATTTCTCCTTTTTCCTTCAAAACTCTTTTGTGAATGGGAATTGGACTTGCAAAGAACTTGCATTTTTTATATATACGTAAGTATAATTTAACTACAAGAGAGACTGATGTCAGCAGAGTGATGTGCAAAAGGGTTGGACAAATCAGGAAAAAATACTTACTGTCAACAACGTCACCACGAACCTTTCCAAGCTACAAGTCCGTTTTGGAATGTACGTAAATAAATTTTGTTGATTTTTGGCGAAACGCAACACATTTCACTTGTTTCACAAAATAGAATCATTAATGGCACTTGATAAAGCCCTGAAAATTGCGGTAGGTCAGTAAACGAAAAAAGAAAGAGGCGTGATGAAAACATATCCGATAATATGTGTGCCAAAGCAGTTTGGCCATTTCAGATATTACACTTGTCATATAAGCAACTTCTCCTATGCTCCTCCACATGCTTTTAGTTTCCCACAGCACACGAGACACGAGGCATAACCAGCATCATCCGTCTAACGTCCATGCACCCATGCTTCATTTTCTGCATGTTCTGAAGAGAGCGAGCTGCGATATTTGCAGGCAGCGTAGTCAGAAGAAGTAGTAAGCCCATGTTTGGTACTCCACTTTTGGTTTGGCTGCTGTCTGCACTTGACACTGACAACTGACACACACGTATATTCCACCCAAGCTCTCCTCATCACCACCGTCACACGTGCCAACCGGACTATAAATCATCCCCAAGCGAAAAAAACACCATCCAACGAGTAGCCCCTTGTCAACAAGTATAGCCACCACAACGCAACGGTACATTCCAGCTGTAAATAATCTTTGAGGAGACCGCAAAATAATCCGTGAAAATTGGCCCAGAGATATGATGAGAAAGAAAGCTCAACTTTCCGAGATACCTTTCCGGCAAGGATATACCATTTGAGAGGATTTCCAGTAGGTTACCCTTCTTCCATTTTTGGTAACATTTTCATTTTCATATCAAACAATTTTTTCAACTTGCTCACTAGCCACATTCGAAATAACACAAAGACTT
>JAANSN010000910.1:0-42513 GCA_036850665.1 Dicranocentrus wangi | reverse complement strand
GTATAAGTATAATGTATAATATATATCCTTTGTGTCCTTTGTCAACTGTCCCTTTTTGCATTTTTATGGTACGGATACTGTTATTCCTATTTACTGTACCGGAATTGGAAGCATATTAATACGACAAACATTTATTGAATAAGTGACACCAAACTAACGGACGACAACACGGCAAATCAACCGGGTTTCCGCACTCGACAGTCTCATGTTGCGCATGTATCTTTAATTAGATCACTGAAAAATAGGTTAACCTACCTTGTCGAGACCAATTTCAGTGTGTCAGAACTGAGCGACTTGAAATTTACGAGTTGCAGAATTGCATAAATAGTACAAGTGTACTTGTGCATTTTCGAATCAATAGTGCATTAGTAATCTTATGTTGTCTCTGGGTAGATGCACAAGAATTTACCAGTAGTCCAAGTTTTCATTTCTACTCGTTGAAGCTATCATTATCACCATGAAAGAACCAACTAAATACTTTTTGTTTTCTTTGGTGCTCACATTCATCATCCATTTCGTTGATCATTCAACTGCTCTTGAAGCACCGACCGTGACACCCGTATCCAACCGGTTCGAACTGGAGAGGAGAATTCTGTATACAATTTTCACTGGCTACAACAAAGATATCCGACCTCCAGGCAACAATGCCACCGTCATTAGTCTGAACGTTTGGATCCGGAATCTTCTATCAGTAGCGGAACACGAGCACACTTGGCTGGTTGACCTGACCCTTAGACGAGAGTGGAACGACCCCAGGCTTAAGTACAGCACCGAAGGATTCCCAGATTATAAATTCTTGACACTTGCAAACAGTGACAAACTCTGGCTGCCCAATGTTTTTCTTCCCTTGGAATTACAAACTGAACCCCATAACGTGCCACACAGATCAGAGCTAATTCGAATTTACCCTAATGGGGATGTAATGTTCAGCGTCCGGATTACATCAAATCTTTACTGTGCCAAACCATCCGATACCTCTCCTGGAGAACTCAACTGCGCGCTTAGCTTCAGCAGTTATGCTTACACCAGTGATGATGTCATGTGGACCTGGAAGAATTCAAACCAAGTTGAGTTTAGCCAGACTTATCTGAACGACGACTTCACTGTTGGCGGCTACACCGTATCAACCGCAGACCGTGTGACTGCCACTGGCAGGCACGCAACGGCTTATGCAAGAATTACCCTTCTCAGAAACCAATGTAGAGCAAGTACAAAAGGACCGTCGTCGGTATTTGGAGGTGGGAGGGCCATGGCCAGTAGCAATGCATGGGGACATTCAAAGGATTTTAACGATTTATTCTAAAAAATGCCAGTTTTCAATTTAATTTGTTTGTGCAAGTTGTTATTCTTACTTACTGTTACGGCTGTTGTTATTTACGTGTGCAACTTAACTTGTGCCATTTATTTATTTCTCCAAACACGTGGAATGAAGCCGCGATTTCATACCAACGCACGATATTTGTAGCTGGGGGTCATTGTGCTTCCCATGTTGTTTGGGAACATTAAAATTGGGACACAAAGTTCGCATCGTTCACATCTCACATGATGTATCGAAAACAACTCTTCAGAAATTCATTAATAGTATTCATAGGCTATAAATAATAACCCGTTTACTACCCCCCACAAGAGTCATTATACGCACCGGTGAACAATTATGCACAATAGATATCCGTCTTGACGGCAACAGCATAGGCAGCCCGTGAAAGTCGGATTCATGAAAACTTTTCCTGGTTCATCCACGTTCCTTTTCCCTTTTACGTACACATTATTTCTCAATCTCTTTCACAGCTTTCTTTCTTTAGTTTTCATAGAAAATCGTTGTTATATTTGCCACCTTGTTTACAGCGTTTTCATTTATGATGATTTAATTGCCGTCTACTAAACTACTTAAAATAACTCACGGCCTCTGGAGAAAATCGGTAAACATACACGCATACATCCATTACATACTACCTGACTTGTCGATTCTTTTCACGTTATCGACCTGGAGGCCGAGGACCTTATCAAGTATCACGGCATTAAGCCGTGCATGCACACCCAACCAATATGAATTGATAAAAAAAAATGCCAAACCCTTATTCAAACAATGAAACAGGTTGACAGACAGCTGATATAATGTACTCTTGGAATTTTTGAAAATCAAATCTTTATTTATGTAATAATCCACACATGCACGTTGTTATTCCATTCTCATCATTAAATCTCGATCTGCTGGCCCATCACATAGATAGCAAAAAAAAACATTTTTCCCTTTGACTTGATACGGAAAACAAAACTTGGGATGGGCTTTTGGGTGTTCATCATCAAACAACTGCAAATCATGACAGAGACTACATATACATATAGTTGCACATATGCCAGTGCATGCAATGTGTGACATTGCATTACCACACATGATAACCCCAACCAAAAATCAACACCACGAACCACGACGCTCTCTCTCACTCTCATGCTCATCCCGTAAATATTTGCAGAGTGAGACGAAGCGTAATCCCATCGAGTAAAGTTAAAGACATTATTATGTTCTTATCTTGTCAACAACGGGGAGGGAGAGGAGTTAATTGAACTCACTTTTGTTACAGACAGACACACTTTATCACACTTTTGGTAAAAAATGCATTCTCTCCATGTACGTCTACATGAACTATATATCGCACGCTATACTTGGCTTCAGACGAGATAATAAAAACAGCTGCTATATGAATTTCCTTTACCAAATTAAAACTTTACCCATATAAAAGAACGGGGATTGGACATGTTTATTACGACAATTGCGCTAACCCATGTAATGCGACCAATGTAAAGCGAAGCCATATAAAAAATGCGAGATACTTTTAAAAAAAAGTTCACCATGCATTCACCAGAAGCACCAAAAGCAAGCATGGCGTGGCGTGGTGTAACGTAACGCATGAAACAAGGGCTTCACAAATACTTTACGCCACAGGACATACCAATATTTGGCTTCAGACGAGATAATAAAAACAGCTGCTATATGAATTTCCTTTACCAAATTAAAACTTTACCCATATAAAAGAACGGGGATTGGACATGTTTATTACGACAATTGTGCTAACCCATCATCAACCAACGTAAAGCGAAGCCATATGAAAAATGCGAGATACTTTTTCTTTAAAAAAAAAGTTCACCATGCATTCACCAGCACCAAAAGCCAAAAGCAAGCATGGCGTGGCGTGGTGTAACGTAACGCATGAAACAAGGGCTTCACAAATACTTTACGCCACAGGACATACCAATACATTACATCTTGTTTACTGGTTTTTGTTTGTTACTACTTTTTATTGTAGCAAACTCCATTTTTTGCATGGTATTTTTGGCATTGGATCACTGACATTTTCTTTGTGCTAATATATACCTAACTGTGGAGAGTAGAATAAGGCAATATCAACATAGACACAGCACATAAGCAAGGATTCCGCTTTCAGAAAAAAACGACAACTGTTATTTTATCGTATGCAAACGTTGCGAGTTGATGAAGCGCATAACGTAAGTTCTGGATCCTCCTGAGCATATCAAAGGCCAAAAAAGACAATTATTAGAAACCAAAACAAAAAATAAGGAAGTTGTTTAACCTCCTTTTTATGCAGACAAGAAGATTTGCACAGATTCACTCGAGAAAACAAGAAGCAAGAGCGGAGCACCGAGAGAGTTTGACGTGAGGAAAAAGATTGGTGGTGGTGGACTGATTGAGCTCCACTCCGATCTGTTCAGCCGAGTCTTCGGGAGATTCGTTCGGTGAGATTTTACGAAAATCTTTATTACCGTTTTTTTCTAACCCGTATCCAGTTTAGTTCGGATAGGATGCGAAGCAGTTAGCTAGTGGGGCTATGGCATGTGGAGTGGCACACACGTGTGTGTGCAGTGTCGTGTGAGGTCACAAAGCCACAAGTTGGCTGGCACTTGGGTGTAAAGCTGTGCTGTGATAGAAATAACCATAATGTTAACCCATATTATGCAGTCTAAAAATGCTTTTGTGTGATGGTGAAATTTGGTTCGTTACACGGCATTTACACGCATTGTTTCGATTAAGTGACATTTACTCGGCAGATAACTTGCTTGTCAGAGCGTGTTGAATGGGGTAAAATTAAATTAATTCTAAATTGGATGCCTGAAATGTTGAGGTGGAGTAAATGTCTCAGTCAATTTGGTAAAACGACAGTGAGTTCAAAGGATTTAGCATTTAACCTGGGCTGAATGAATCACAAAAGTTTATTTCTGTCCTTGAGTGGAACAGCTTCAGTCTTCGGTTTTATTGAGTATCATGGTTGAATTGTAGATTTTAGCGGAAACTTGTTGAAAAGGAGTGAAAAATCCTGCCGTTTCGGTGATAATGCCGTTTTATGTGTCAATTGGGAGATCAAGCATAACTAGCTTGAGCACAACTGCTAGTCCTTATCACTACGTATCTCCAGGCAAGTAGTCTTATAAAAACAGTACATCAGCTTTAACTTTAGTAACCTGACCGTGCACTTTTTCTCTTGAATTGTTATTTCAGATGGGAACTCTGTTTGGAAAGGTCCTCGGAAAATATGTTGTTTCTGCACCTTGGCAGTTGTTTTTCCTGCCCTGTTGATCTCAGTGCCGTTGCTCATGAGGTTTGTTTTGTATGGGACAAGTAGCCACTTTCTGAGTCCATCGGATATGAAAATTTTGGACCAAAGAATCTCCACTACGTGGTGTCAGGTTTGAATTCTTTCAATATTTCAAAATGCACCTTACACGTTAGCATTGCATAACATTCTATTTTAGATTTTACACAATTTGCATAATCAGATTAAAGATTATAGTTTGTATATAATGGAATGCCTGTATAAATCCGTAAAAGAGTTACGCTTCATTTCATTTACTGAACACTTGCAAATGTTATCAAAATCAAATCGTCAGCCCCCCGGACAATGGTAATAGGGATCGCGTAAAATAAAAAAATAACATACGTTTGTGGTAAACAAATAAACAACAAGATCCTGAGAAACATGCAAAACGGAGTGTTCGCATTTACCTTAGAAAATAAAACCCAAGAAAGTTGCTACAGGAAGTCTCAAGGTCACGATAATTAATGAAAGTGGTCTAAATTTATCTTCACCAGAATTCGCTCGACTAACTTTTACATTCTATGTATGTACCATCATATTACTAACTTAAGGCTTTAACGTGAATATAATACGCATGTGGACTAGATACTTTGTAGACTTTGTTGTATCGAAATATATAGAATTAGATGTAGCGCGTAGCCCCTGGCTGTGTATAATAGAATAGGTGAACACGAAGTGTGGTGGCGTGGTGTGCAGTTATATACTAACGATAAGTATAAATCATATGTGTCCGCGTCCCACCATTGACAAACATTTCTTCAAAAGTAAATAATAATATGTTCCATGCTTTACAGGCTGAATCCGTACGAATCAATACGTCCTTCACTGCTTACGTTACAGAGGGAGAACCCTCCGTGGTGGACACACCTATGCTTCTGACTATCGATAGAAACCTTATTATTCCTGATGATCACAAAGAGTATGTACAAATGACTTGCCTGTTATGCCTTTAATAATTATTACATTCACATAATAGGGTAGGCGTAGTGTAAAGTGTACTACATTGCCTTTGGTATTGAATATATGATTTTACCATTTATGATTCCGCCTATTTTATGCACAGATATTGGGGATTTTATCTTCTAAAAGGATCGCGTTTTAAAATCCGTACATGCTCTAGGTATGCACTTTTCCCAAATTTCCCAACTTCAAATGAATTGATATTATAAATGGAATGACTGCATTTGATCCCCCTCACGATAAGATGGAAAGGTGGAACCCTACTTGTCGTCCAAGGTCGCAGTCATTTAGAGCATTGCGCATACATTGGCGAAGCAGACTCGGCCGGAGACTCTGATCAGGTATCTAGTTCTAATTCGATCGAGCTACTTAACAACGACATGATGAATGGAGGCAACCGCAAAACACATTCTGAAGAGGAAATGGCCATAATATTATCGAAAATCCGACACTATATAAAGTCTAATTCGAAGAATTACGGCAGACTGAAAAAGAATTTGGCCGAGTGGCTTCTAATAGATAAGGCTGAAGCAGAAGCCAAACAAAACACGGTTAACGGGGTAGATGAACAAACTGCCATAAATTCTATAAATTCTCCAGATGACATTTTGAAATCATTGTTGAACTCAACTGGTTCCAATGACACATTACCGGTGTTTCCTAATCTGGGGATTTCTAGAAGAGCTAGTCAGGAAGTTCTGGAGCAGATTTTGGAAAAGTCCAAGAGAAATTATGATACTGAAATAGAAACTAATAATACCGGCTTGTCAAGTGGTTTCCTTGAAAATTCAATTGAAACTGGGACCATCAAACGAAGCCGGAGACAGGCAGAGATACGCCGAAATACTGAGTCCGGAGAAAATGGGGCATTCGAAGACGACACAAATGATAACAGCGATAATAATGATAAAATCGATAGTCTTTCAGGATTAGTACATCCTCGAATGAAGTATCTGACGACAAAACGACCTCAAACGGATTCATCAATCTGGGCCAAGGAACATGGTCACCATGTAGGAATTTTAAATGACACCTTTGACCCCGACGATGGTTCAAACTCTGAATCAGAGTCTAGTTTTTCAAGTAGTGAGGAAGCGCTACTAAAATGTGAAGGTGTTTTGGCCAGCTTCAATATTAATCCGGATGTGAACTGTGGTGCTGAGGGAAGCTACGAAGAACTTGATCTGGATATAACGCAGAATTCCCTACTTGTGCAATCCTCCTCTGGAAACTTGTACTCGCTCCCCTTTTACGAGGATATTGTAAATGCTTCCGGATATTACTATTTTATTTTCGGATCAGAGAACGAGAAGAGGGATAATTTCATAAGGGCGAAGTTTGAGTTGAAAAAACTGGAATATCAATTGCCGGAGCCAGTGCATAACTGCACAGATGTTAAAGAATGTTATATTAATTTCAATTTTGCATCTTCTCAAAAAGTACGCACATTGGCCGTATTACCCAAGGCCTTATAACTTAGGCCAAAATACTGTTTTTCATACAACTACGTATGAAGATAAATTGTAAATAATAATATGGGGAAATTTGTGTGCTATTGTTTTAGGTGGTTGTTAGAATTCCTCAACCTCCGCCTCATGTTGGAGATACTTGGGATCATGTATATGTGGCTGAAACGGAATGCCATCCGCGAACCCATCTTTACATGATATTTGCGCTGATGGTTCCGTTAGTTATTTTGCTATGCGCGTTTCAATAACGTGTTAAAGAGCTGCCGATGTTGGAAAGTTATTTGCTGTACTCACTAAATTGTGATAATAATAATATGTATGTACACGACGATTACAATTTTCGCTTTTCTGCTCGGAGAATTATTTGTGATTATACCTACTTATTGTTTTGTACATTTTCATGTCGTAAAAACATGCCATAATTAATGACCTTCAACCTTGCAATTGCTATATTGAATATTGAGTAAAGAATTAAATATGTATAATGTATGCATTTTTATATTTTATCAAATTATTGCACACCTTACATATATAAATCATTGTGATATAAATATTCCTATCAGTCATCATATAGTTCTAATTGTAAGTACACTACATAATATTTTATCAGTCAAATTAATCTATAAAGTAAGAATTATTAAATGCAAACTTGCAATGCAAGGGTATCATTTAACTGGATATAATAATAATACGGTGTAAACAGTTTCATGACGTTCTCAGTTATCCTATAAAAATATTCTAAGTATTGCAAAGCGCAGAGCGCGATTCAAATAAAAGTCTAACCTATGCGTTTTGAGCGAATAGTGTGAACAATTTCACACCAGAGTTGTGCCGATTCTTGACTCACCACGATACAGCGGTTGTAGCACCATGAAAATTGTTTTCAAATAATACTTTTGAAAAATTGAATATTCCATTTCGTTGACATGTTCTATTGTTCTATATATACTTAACTAACATTTACTTCACATTAGACACCCAGTTTGCAGTAAATCTACGCAGACATTCGTTGTATGTTAAATTTATCACTAAATCTATACATGTTGCTTGTGTCAAATAACTCAATTTCCCAATACTTAGCTAAATCCCAAAGCTGATCTTCAATATCCCGAATGAAAGACTTGAGTTGAGCTTGATTTTCACATAGTTTGCGATCCGTTGTAACACAGATCCGTAGCTTGTTGCAATAGCTATAAGTGGAAATAGCCATTCCTGTGAAATATTTAAAAAAAATGATGATTTGCATTTGATTGATAATACAGTGTGAAATGCATATTTACCTAAATAAATAGGCCAATCGCCCATGTGTTATATACTTATGTTGAATGCCAGACACACTTACCATAAGCCTTAAATAACGGCAGCCAAGCCCCAACATCCACCAGGCGTCTGTCGAAAAGCCTATATGTCTCTTGGATGCCCGGTATGTTGCTGAAAACAATAGGGGCTGTTGGCAATTCCAGTAAAATATCTTGTATTATTCTTGGGCATATTGCCGAAAATTTCATGATGTAAAAGTGAAACCAGGGTTCGGAAGATCCCAAGTAACTCTTTCCTATTTGATCCGTTGTTCTCAGTCTTCTTATTGGATTATCCTCTCTCAAAGGATAAGGCACACTGAATGTTGTGAAATGATTTTGCATTTCTCGCGTTGGATAAGGCAACATTACAACCATATTGCCAAAACTGATGGTTTTTGGAACCTCCGCAGGTAGATTACTCTTTACAGCAATCCTCTCATGCAAATTTCTCAAACTTCCTGTTGTTGCACTGGTCAAGAGAGAGGCTAATGATGTTCCGGAACGGCTCTTTAGTTGCTTTAAAAGATCAAGATTAATTGGTCTCGACCAGTCAGTTAACTTATGGTTGGAGTATTTCCTCAAAATTAAAGGGGAATTATCCAAGATGGAGGATTTCAGTGTGAGAATAAAGTCCAATGGTCCCACGGTCAATGCTTTGAAATGAATCAATGCCTGTCTCCACTTCGTCATTCCAGGAAATGGTTTCAAGGGATCCATACAGTACTTTAATGGTCTATCTGCAAGCACAGAGTCCATGAGAATTGCAAAGGATGCGCCATCTGCATAAGCATGGTGAACGCGGTACACTGAGACAAAGTGCGTAGCCCTTGAGTCTGCGCTTTCAGTTGGCAGCCTATATTTAGGAATGATAAGATGTTCCCATTGTGGCATTAGGTGACCATGTTTATCTCTCCTTCCGTTAAGGTCCTGACTCATTAATTTTCCCATCAAAATCATTAGCTTATCTTCCGTAACAGTCTCGTTTGGTCTCACGGATTCTGCGTACCGAACATGACGATTTAGGTCAAAATATTTGCTCACAGTGTTCCAACAATGAAAACCCAGTTTTGATGTTAAACACCACTTGAACTTGTCATAAACATTTTTGCGACCCGAGATCGGGTCATTGTAAGCAAATACATGTGTTCTATATCGCTTCCGAATACTATCTAAATCTGGCTCCCCTTTTAGAACTGTGAAGCTATGAATAATTGCACTGTTGCCTGTAGTCGTATGCCCAAACAGGCCATCACAACCACCGGAAACTAAAGTGAATACATTTTTTCCATACAATAAGTTAAGCACTTTTTGAGTTACGTAGCGAACACTTAACAGAAGGATAACAGTTATTGCAGCTACTGGCCAGAATATGGGTAATATTGCGAGCGCAACAGAAATTCGGAAGAACTCCCGGATTAACTCGTTGTGACTGAGTCTGGAAAGCATGTTTGGAACCAATCCCCCAAAAAGGACTTAAACGAAACAAATAAAGGATATATCTAGGAAGATAAACAAGTACACCTTGATGGCACGACTTTAATGCATCTTGTCATGGAGTAGTGGTCACAACCTACGCAAGGATAAAGATACAAAGTAAGAAGCCAAAGAGCAGTTGTCCTCGCTGTAAAATATAAGAATAACTACAATGTAATCGTTTGCACACTACAGATTACTTGATTGCTTCACTAAAAGCAAAAAATTCACCTGTTATGATGAAGTTCCATTGATGTACTTGCCTCGTATGTAATTTACGCAAGACGCAAACACAGGAAAAAAGTAGGCTGACTGAAGGTTATCATCTTACTTAAATCAATATCAACCTGCAAATTATCTCCTTGTACTTATACATATATACAACTTTTCTTGCTACCCATCCCGTAGATCCGTACTTTGCGTCACTACTTAAAACGTGAAATTGTGAAATAAGTGAATTCCCAATTCCGTCACTTTGTGGTAGTCCGTCAGACCTTGTTATGCTATATTTTTTCCTGTAATTTTGAGAAAACTGGTTCCTAACTAAACCACAAAATAATACAACAAATCCTCTAAGAAGAATTCATGACCACTGTACCTACACCTCGATGCATTTCATAATACCGAAAATCTTCCGCATAACCAAATATGTAACCACAGTCCTGAACTATGACGGGTATGAAACTCAAATACCATATATGCAGTAAGCTTAATATAATACAGACAACCCCGTTCAGGATGGAGGTTCACCTGCGTTTTCAAAGCAGTGGCTAACCATAAGGTGGGATATATTTTATTTTACATCACAATTTACCACTTCACTCATGCTTTCCTCCTTCAATCAAAGAAACTTGATCTCGGTGAGGAGAGGAGAGAAAAAAAACTGAAGATCTATCGTTGGCTGGCATTCATATTACATGTTCAGTGCCAGTTCAGAGTAGGTAGGTATATGTGCAAAAAATACCGAAGAAAGGCACAACGAAGCATCATAAAAGTTGTAATGTGCTAGGTAGGCAAATACTCCTTGTATTTGTTCATCTTTTCAGATTTTGAAGTTTGTCTGGCTGAGAGTGTGAACGAGTTAGGTGTATGCGCAACAGGTAGTTTTATTGTGTGGTATGCACATGGAGTCAGCAGATAATGAATTTTTCATGGTACACGGCTAGAAAGAAAGATATTATGCGTTTTGTGGATGGGCGAAAATGCATGACATTGGTGTTACAAAAATTATGCATTTCGTACACGGACAGAAAGAACAGAACTGAGCCCAAAAGAATTGTATAACACAAAAACATTGAAGGGAGCAAGCTCGCGATATTATCATATACCTATTATTTACACGTACAGTTACACGTATGGTATATACAGATGTGCATACTTAACGTGTCTTTGGATAATAATACCTACCTAATAATGAATGCACGGACGAGTATTTGTCCTTTTGTCCATTCATCCATTTGACTGGCACTGTGAAATAGAGGACCATAGACCAATGCAATACCTAATTTGTGCTTCGTCCTAGTCCTGACGCGGACAAAACTTCTAATGCGCTACTATGCAATATGTACATGAATGAACATGCAAAGCTAGAACTAACTAAAAAAATACAACAGCATATTAATTAATGGCTAGTTTAAACATTAAGCACAAGGTAGTGGCTCAACTTTTTTTTAAGTATATGACACTAGCCTACCAATCTGCTGACATAAAACTACTGTAGGCAGGTAAAAGATCAATTTGACAGTTTTGGAATCCTAATCTTGTGGATGGCAAATTACTGAAATTTATATTTCTCACACGCTGTTTAGGTCATTAATAATGGCGCGCTGCGGTCAACTCAACAAGGTTGATATAAATTGAACTTCTTACAAATTAAATACACAATGCAAACCCCGTCTTCTCCATTTTCAATTACAAAACACTATTGTAACAATAAAAATAAAATAGTACATATATATACAGAGAGAATCCGTCTTTCTTGGTTATGACGTTGACACCAGCACGCACGACATGTACGATGCATGAGTTTAATGTTTGATTTATATTTCAATTTGATTGCAGCTTTTCCAATTTCAGTTCTTTTTGCTGCAGTGCAAATAGCTTTTGCTTCACATCATTTTCCTTTTCCCGTACTTTTCTCTCCTAAAACAAAGTTTAAAATTAATGTTACTAACATTTAAAAAAAACTTTATATAATCTTAATTAATACAGCTACGAAAATGATATCTTTTACCCTACCGCGATATTAATTAACTTCATATATGCCATCTCCATGAATTCAACCATAGTATAGTCATCTACATCATCCCGTTGACCTAGTTTAACAAGGTAACATTCCGGGTTCGCTTCGGCGTGCAGAACCCATGCGTTTGAATTCGATTCGAGGTCTGATATCACAGTTAGACAAACTTGACATTGGGCTGTGGGGGAAGGGTTTAAGGAATGAAATCCTAAGCCAGCAAGAGCAAGCTGCAATAATCATAAATTAAAAAAAAATATGTAGTTTTTCATAAACAACCAAGAAACTATTATTATTGCGAATGTAAGTGCACTAGTGCACGCACACTTACTGCTCGTGGATGACACAAATTGCCTTTTTTAACGTCATATGGCCAGTTGTTATAAACAAAGCTTTGGTATCTCTCGATGTATACAATCCCAGCTGAAAATCAAAATCAGCATTCATTATTCCAATCCAAATAATCAAATAATGATTATTATTTATTATATAAATTCTTAAGATTTGCAACTTGAAAATAGCAGCAAAACTTACAGGCGCTTTCACAAAGTGATTTAGCCCCCGTCGATAGTTTCGCCCATAAAGCCTCCTCATCCTCTCTGTATGAGCTCACACTACTGCTCAAACTGCTGGACACCACGGTGGACACTGACCTTTCCCCTTGTCTCACCGACGACGAACCTTCAGTGGGGTTATTATTAAAGCAGTCACTTGTTTCGAAAACATCATCATCATCATTATCCACCGGTTCCGGCTCCTTCTCAGCAATGTCCTTCGCACTCTTAAAATCCGTCCCGGATGATGACGAGCCACTCATTTTGTTTTACGACGATGCACGACTACTAGGTGAGCTCATTAAATTACTAAACAAACCACTAAAAGTGGAAACTGTTGTTGTCAGCAGTTGTTGAGTTGAGAATGCGAGTGAAAACAAAAAAAAATAAGAACGGGAGCAATAATATTATTGACGGCTATATTTTGTTGCTATCCCCGCTCATCCCGCTTCTCAGCCCTCCTTTTCTGTAATCAACGATCCTGACGAGATGAGGATCGGATGAGACATGAGACTTTGCTTGTGCACTAGCACTCATTCAACCAGCCAGCAAAGATTTTTTTTACTTGACTTGATGAATACATATTAAATGAAATGGATGGATGGATGGAACATGGCCATGTATGGAACCGAAGAGATGATCAGATCTGTATACCTGTGTGCAATTGATGTTGGTTTGAGAAATGAAGTTCGACTTTTTACTTTATATTTTGAGACGACTATGAAGTAAATATAGTAATAGTAATAATGAAGTCCATTGGTGTGCGTATTTACTGTCTGCTGGCTGTATTCTGTTTATGCTGGATGAATACTTCTTTTTGAATGTCGTATTATGCTATGCTATACTATACATACGTGCATTCTCTGGATAGACTCCAGTCCTGTGATTTTGACACAAGGAACAATCCTATTTTCCCTTGCAATTTAAGTGGTACTTTCATTCATGTACTACTGGTTCAAGTGGTTCACTTTGTTTTTGGCAAAACAGCAAACATCATGTCATGATGACCCTTTTATGATGTGTCAAAATAGTACACGATATTATCCCTTTGTTGTTACACGTTTGCATTCCAAACTGCACAATCTATGGCGAAAGTTATACAAAGTCTGTAAAAAGGGCAACAACTAAAAGTAAAAATGATATTTGCCAGGCAATCTTGTTGCATTTCGTTATAGCATCTTTCACACTTTCATGTCGTCGCATGTTGAAAAAAATTGTGAAAGTCTTATTATTTCATTATTATTTTCTTTGGACGCTCGTATTTTAACTTCGAACTTTCGAAGTAAACTTGAAAATGGAAAACAAGTATAATGAGCTAGTTTCTAAAAATATTAGGCTTTACATACAAGCTGCATAAATTATGCAGCATAATAGGTATATATCATTAGTACTATGAAAATGGAAATACCAACCGACAACCAAGAAGCACTAGAGCTTCTGAAAAATGTTAAAAATCAAAATAGTAAATTTGGATGAAGGTTGCTCCAGCTAATCCTGTGTACGCAGGTACATAGTTATAGATGAGATACGATTCTTCTTCAGTTGTAGAATTAAACTTGTGTGTACTCATTCGTGCTAAAATAAAATAAAAATGTATAAAATTAGCAAATAGCGCTTCAGTAAAACCCGTGCAGAAACCAACTAACGAGATTATTCCTACAAAAGTTCTATAAACCTTGATCTACGAAGAACATTGCAAAGTATTGTGCAGTTTCAATTGCTTCAGGAGAATGTGGAAGCTTTTCCTTTGTAGTCCATTCATATATATTTTTCTCTGGGTGAAATTGGACAGCAAAGAATGGATATTGTCGTGACTCCACCGCTGAGACGTATGTGACGTTTCCTTCCGGGTCGTAACTGGTCGATAGAAGTTTGTAGGACTGGTCAAGACCAAATTTTGTAAAATTTTCCGGTGTTACGCAAAAATGGTGAAAATTTGCAGTGACTGGTTTTGAAGCTAGCGTATTGATCACGGATTTTTTTGCTTTGCCAAATAGTTGACTTTCCATAGCATCTGTACAAGTAACATTTTTTACAGAGTTATCATGTGCCTCCATACAGTTTTAGCGAAATCATAAAAAATTGCCAAAAGTTCTGTCCATCCGAAGCTTTCTACCTTGTAGGACTATTGCACATTACTAACATTACCGTCTAAAAATTCCAAAAATACCCTAGAGCATCGGATCCTAACTTAACGTTTATATACGCCTTAGTACCTTTTTGAAATCTCAATTTATCTAATTGGTTGTTTGCTTTGCATGGCGTTCGCATCTCTTTGCCGTTTGCTTCTGCAAACAGCATAAATTCAAAACCGAGACAGGTTCCCCAAACCGGAAAATAGTCACCGTTGTCATTAGCCTCCTTCGCTAGCTTCAAGAGGAAAAGTCCAGATTTGACAAATCCCTTAGTAGTATTGCCAACAGTGCCATTGCTATATTCGAATATGATTGCCCCTCCCGGTATTAGAAGTCTACAGTCAAGACGGACCGAAGAAAGCAAAAAGAAAGTATCACAGTATAACTTTCACCTTGCCTAACCAAATAGTTTCCTATAGAATTCTTTTGCAATCTTAATTCTGTAATCCCCATTTAGCTTACCCATTAATACTTTTGAAGACTTGCTGCAAATAAGACTCATCCTGATTAACTCTGAAAAATTAAAATAATACCCTGCAAATACTGAAAAATACTCTTGTTTCTGCTTTGGATAAAATTTCATATGTTGTACCCTTAAAAATTCAAATGTAGAAATTTTGTCTTACAAAATTGGAACCACTCGAGCTCCAGCACCTTCTATAAATTTGACATAGGATGCAGCGATGTATGACCTTGTTGGTGGCTGGGAGTAGTCAGAGCTGTTAAAAACTTCTTGAGATAAAACACCTTCAGGGAAAAGACAGGAATAGTGTCTATTAACCAGGAAGTCAAACGAATCACACATCAATAGAATCAAGCAAAGGTACGGACGGACCTATTATTGGACGCTCATTTAGTACAAATCTTGTTTGTATTGCCAGCACAGAATTGGGATTATAAATTAGGGACACAAGTGCCACAATTAATAATGACCCTGCGAAGTCAAATAGTGACATGGTTGATTATAATTGGCGCTTTTCAAAATCCTAGTAATTTTGTGCTTCAATTGTATAACGCTCACGTTCTGCTCGGTACCATATTATCCTTTACACAGCGGGTAGAAATCCTCAACTTTTAATACTGATCATTCTACATAAAATATGTCCATACATACATTAAAGGTTTTAACAATGTCAATCTTACTACGTTATGAATTATACAGCAAGTACAACATAAGACTCTGGATGGTAATCCAGTATTTGGTAGATATATTGTGTCATACCCTAAATCACGTTAGTTCCATTTCGTTCGAATGCATAAGCGTAAGCGTATGATATCAAGCTCATATGAAATCGACGGAAACTCATGAAAAGCCAAAGCCTAAAAAGATTGTATACTATTCGTGTAGACCAATATTAGGTAGTTGTTAGTTATATGAACTTAGGTATGTATTATTCACTGGACACGGAACTATATGTAGGTTAGGTTAGGTTGTAGGTTGGATAATTATTCACCTATATTATTCATATGCATGTAATGAAAGCCTTTCTACTTTTATACATACCATAATAGTGTTCGTTGTACACGCACAGGAACAGTTCCTGAACCTTATAACATTAGCTTGAAGGTTAAAAAGGAATACAGAAAGAATTAAATATCTATCTATTGGAATATGTTGAATTGAAGCATCGCAATAATGAATTATTATAAGGAAGCATTTTAAATTGGAGCCAAAGTTCACTCGCTTATCTGGTACATTACTTATCATATAGTTCTTACTCTGCTTCATCTCTATCTCAATCTATCTGTATCTCAATACTTCATTACGCACCCGTTAGGTTTTAATGAAGAACAAATACACAAGACGCGATATTTAACTAATGATCACTTACGAATGCAATATTACTCATTTGCGATTTGTGAACATAAAGTACATTAATCAAAGTTGGTAATATGTTTAAAATGAATGTAACTATAAACTAAAATAACTTTACTGTGTTTGATTATTTAAGTTTATGAATGACATATTAGCTATAAATACATTATTATTACTTTATTATATGAAATTGCAGCATGCATTTATTGGAAGAAGCAGGCAGGATGGTGGGGCATTGGTGGTAGTCCAATAATAAGATTTCTTAAATATTTCTGGAATGAAACTGGGGCATGCTGAGAATTAGCGAATTAACTGTACATTATTGCTTATCCAGCGATTTGCTATAGAGCACAGCCAGTACCAAACCACTATATAAGGACTACGTTATTAATAAGGACTACTGCAAGCAAGCAAGAACCATAGCGCATTAACTTTAGATTAAAGATGTGAAGGCACATATACAAGTAACATGTTTGCCATTTTACAAGGTTATACTGGTTAGCAAAGTTGGCTTTTGGTTTGTCCTCTGCCTTTGTGAGAGTGTGTCAATGTATGGAATGGATCACTGGATGAAACTACATACAACTGATGCAACTGCATAATATTGCAGTTATGTAATGTACGTACTACGTATAATACAGTACATGCTGACGGCGAACATGATGGTAACATACCACATTATTTTTGTTTACATTCAACATTTTTACAGCCACGTCGTATGGTGCATAAAGATGTAACACTGGCGAATTGAAGTTTTGAATTCTGTTCAATGTTCATAAAGGATAAAAAATATAAAACTTTGAGTGTGCTGGCAAAATATAAGAGATACATTAACAGTGATAAATTAAGATACTATCACTGCAACAAATACACTGATTTGAGTTGTGTAACATTTTAGTAGCCCTTTTATTTACAAACTACAGTAATGCAGGTGCCAGAAAAGTATGAAGCAAATAAATCCGTGGCGGCCCGGGATGCTGCCGAGTTTGTTCCAAAAATTATTGCTTTCATGGATTGGAAAAATAATGAAAATATTCTGGATTACGGATGCGGAGCCGGAAGTACAGGATACCATTTGATTTTACCAGAAGTTGAAAAGTACGACTCAATCCTATACGCTGTTGACATTTCTGAAAAAATGATAGATTTTGCAAAGAATACGTATCCCCATGCACGTATTAGCTATGCCACAGGAGACATTCTGCAAAAATTCCCTTTTGAAAACGTACATTTTGATAAAATCTTTGCAATTTATGTCTTCCATTTTATCCCAGATTTACGGTAAGCCTGGAGTATGATTTTTAATTGCAATCGATTGCAACTATTCTACTATTTAGTAATTTCTGTTAAACTGCTGCATTTTGGGATTATGGGATTTAAAAACTGCCCATTGAAGGATTGCGCTAAAGGGATTTTACGACATCATGAATTCAGGTGGACGTCTTGGATTCACGATGGTTCCAAAGTCATATTACTGGAAATCAATAAGGATATTGGGAGAATCTGAAAAATGGAAAAATTACATGAAGGTATAAGGTAATACATCTATCTGCATTAGTAAGTATATTATCATGGTTTGTTATAAATTATCCAGACTTCCACAATAAGTATCTTGCAATTTACTACTTTTAGGGTTATAAAGAGTTTGTTCCAGAATGGATGAATTATGAGGAAGGAAAAGGTAACGGCGTCTTTCCAAGTATTCTTGAGGAAGCAGGATTTCATATTGTCCATCTGGAAATACAAAAGCGAAGTTTCCGATTTAATGACATTGAAACTTATTTAGGTAAGCAAGCAGTGAGCATGATTAAATTATCAAGTTTTCGTAGTGCTCTGTCGGTCGGTTGGAGGATTCGATAATCCTAATCCTGTCTGTAAATACTACAGTAAATCATACCGTCACTCCTGTAATGTTTTGATAATCATTTTATCTTTCAGAACTTTATATGTCAATAAATCCATCAATTTCAAGGATTCCCCAGGATTTACTCCCTGAGTTCAAAATTGATCTTAGAAAATTAGTCACGGAATTTGCAGGAATTCCATTGGATTCCAGTAGCATTATATCCCAGTATGAATTTGTATTTGGAGTTGTTGAAAAACCATGAAACCACACGGATACCAAATTAATTCACATTGTAATATAAACTTTTGATTGTAAGCGGGAAGCCAGCCGACTCGGATTAATTATATATGTTAATAATACACTAAAGCAAATAAAATGTTAGATAGAATCAAATAAAAAAGTCGAGCAAAATGCGCTTGTTTTCATCACTTTCCGCAAATGGCTTTGGTATAATGCTGAACGTTAATTTATCTCTCATGTTATAAATATGCTTGAAGCTACCATTCTACCAACCATTTCACATGCCACATCGTAATGTTGTATAAATAATGTATGACCTTGAATTCATCGCCATGCGGTGAATGGAATTAGCAGACGATGTCAATTTACTGGCTAAGTGGTGAAAACTACATACCTATACAGAAAACACGAAACTAACAACTAACATAAGTGGAAAGAAAACACTTGGTAGAATTTTTATACGTTTGTATCCAGCACAAATGTTAATTATGGTTTGCCATCACATCATACTTATTGAAAAGCGTTTGCACTAACTTCACTCAAACAAATATTAACTCGGTCGGAGATATAAATATCGTGTCATTTCATTGGTATCTGCGTTTATAGCACGTAAGAACACACTTCAACTGGATTTTGTACTAAAAAGTTATGTATCATACAATACTATTCATTTATTGGTGGACCAGCTTTTGATAGCAGTGAAATCCATCCAACTTATTAATGTGTAGCGTACAGTGTATGAATATGGCATTCGGTCGGTTTCGGAGTGACGACAACTAGTCAAACAAATGGTTAAAAAATATTATTTCAGTTCATGTTATTCATATAAATGTGCACGCTATGAATATGTTTTATGTTTCTTTCTTGCATATTCGTCAGTTATTTGTTAATGGTAATAATCAGCCTCATCCTAATGCATGCTGTGATAACAAATCATACACAACTGACATTATAATTTGATGCATCACTCACTTGCGGTTAGTGGAATGCTCAAAATCCCACAATAAATCAATTTGTTATGTAATATAAATGAATTTGTCAAACACACAATTTAGACATACATACGCCTGTGAAGTGTGATGCTGTTTGTAAAACTCGAGAAATGAAGTTCCACTTGATAGATAAATCAACTCCGATTCAAGATACCACCTACCAATAAAGTATGTACTATGTACCCAAGAGTCACTAAAAGTCATTCGTTTTCTCTACTTTGTTCCGTAGTCCTTAATTGATTTTTCTTTTCAATTTAGATTAATTTTCTTAAAATATCAAGTGCCAAAATACCACACAGTCAGCAGAAAGCAACAAAGTCAAGATGTATGACCCAGAACGATACGAAAAGTTCAAATCTGCGGCTGCAAGGGACGCAGCGGAATTCGCCCCGAAGGTAGTGTCCGAAATGGAATGGAAACCAAAGGAAGCTGTTTTGGACTATGGATGTGGGGCCGGAAGTACTGGGTTCAATTTCATGCTTCCAAACGTAGAAAAGCACGATTCGCAAATGTACTCCGTTGACATTTCGGAAAAAATGATTGAATTCGCCAAGAAGGAGTACGCTCATCCGAGAATCACATATGCCGTTGGAGACATACTTGGAGACTTTCCATTTCAGGATAAACAGTTTGACAAAATAATATCCATCTACGTATTACATTTTGTGAAAAACTACAGGTACGGAATACAATACAGCAGCAATGGAAATGACAAACATTGTAACCCTTTTATTAATAAGAGTGTAACAATAATCCGAATGCAATTATGATTAGGGAAGCTCTTAGAAGATTTTATGACATTTTAAAACCGGGTGGGCAACTCGGGTTCACTGTGGTCGGCCAATCTCGCATTTTTCAGGCTCTTCAAGATATTGGTAATCGAGAAAACTGGAAAAGCATCATGCAGGTAATTTATCCAAGATACAATTTAACAAATAAATATGCGTACGTATCTACTTAGGTAGATTAGTGTGTACAAATAACATCACCTCATCATGATTTTAAGGGCCACGAAAAATATGTCCCAGAATGGGTAGAAAAGAAGCAAAATGTTGAGGAGTGTTTTCGTGAGGCTCTGCTAAACACGGGATTCAAAATCGAGAAGCTCGAGCTACACGACCAGAGCTGGAAGTATTCGTCAGTGAATTTCTTAGTCGGTTAGCTTAATTTTACATATGCTTTTTTTCTACATACTGGATGTCAAATTCTGAGGAATATAAATGTTTAAGTCACGCTACGATTATTGTACTTTCAGAATTTTACATGTCACTAAATCCATTTGTAAAAAGTTTATCGGCAAACCAACTGGAAATGCTAAAATCTGATTATAAGGATATGATAACCAATCAGTGGAAAGCTGTTGGAACCGATGGAAATCCTGTTGAAGGCAAATATGAGCTTCTTTACGCTGTAGTTACGAAAGTTTAAAATGCGTTTTGTGCAGCTACATAAAAAATATACATAAGATAACTAAAACTAAACTCAAAAAAGTAAAATAAAACTCAAAATTGAAATTATGATATAACTTGTTTTGATTACACAATGTAATGTATTACTGATAATGTCTGTAGTAGGATTACACCGCATTGGTAACTTTCATTAAAGTTTAGTTTTTAACAAAACATCAAGTTTAACAAATCAAAGAACAGATCATATCAACACGTATATTAGCTTTCTTTAACTTCACTTTTTGTCATTTAACATAACATCTCCATAAATTTCATCGAGCACTGCCATATCCTCCACCGTTATTTTGTCCCAAGCAGCTGCCAAACACGGAGGTGGGCTGGGAGATCTTTTTTCTTCGATATTCAATAACTCGATTTCGGATAACAACAACGTGAGATCGCAAGGGTGAACGGAATCGTTTAGCGCCTCGATTTCCCGGTCTAGTGCATCGTTTAGAGCCTCGATATCCTGCTCATTATCCTGATTGAATTCATCATTTGCGACTTGTGCGTCAAGACGTTCAATCATTTTCCCGATTTCAGTCTGCCAGTTTTGTAATTCTGATCGATCCTGTCGACGGAACTGCGTATTTTGACGGATGAAATTCTGCAACCCTTCAATTGTGGCTGCTTGACCCACGGTTTTCTCCGTCATAACCTTCAATTTAAGTTGAAGTTCTTTGATATGAGCATCATCTTCTTGGACATGGTCAGTAGCAGATGTTGCCGATCGAGTCTCCAATTTGAACAAAGATGCCGGTGCCGCTGCCTCCTGTTGTACAAATTTCATTTTATTTTTAATACACATCATATTAAAATAGGTTAGACCGACCCCCAGTTTGCTGGGGTTTAGGTTTACACAAAAAAACAATTAAATCTTACAGCACTCCGTTGTTCTCTCAATTCCATCAATTCAGCCTCCAATTTCATTATCTTCTCATCTTTTCGTCGCTTATCCTCCTTCAAGGCTGCCGTAACGGCGTGATAATTAACTACCTCCTGCCTTAGTATCTCGATCTGCTTTCGGGATTCTTGCAATTCAAGCGCTTGCCTCATCGCGAATCCATTATTCCCTACGTAAGTCGTCATCTTCCGTAAGATGATGAATAAAACACTGACGTTGCGCTGTCCTATGATACTTTTAATAGTTTTTGGATGGAAGCTAAAAAACATCAAGTCAAAGGAACTTTCAAATTAGGCTGTTGTCTGTCAATTATATTACATCTACATTCACACGACATGACATAATAATAATACGAAATATTATGATATTGACAAACTATATACGAGAGTTACGTACCGCTTCCAAGTTGTCCAACACGATTTTGATCCAACAGTTGACAAACGATTCCAGTCACTCTTGTAATACCTTCCTTTACACCAGTAGTCCTTCAAAAGGCCTTCGCGTCACCAGCTAAATACCTATTTTTTTCTACAATTTACAAATACGACCATTATTAGTAACTAATGCAAAGCAAAGCAAAAAAATAGACCAAACTCCTAATAGATAGCTTCAGACTGCTTTTTTAGAGTGAACGACACTATTTTCACCTCGATCACGCACGACGAACACCTCCAACCAACCTCAGCATCAAACAAAAAGTTAGCGACGGGTAACTTTTATTTAAAAAATATGAGTGAAATGAAATCAAATTCAACCTTGCTTACCACTTTTTGGATTACTTACAGATGTACTTAATCAAACATATTACGCAACACGAACGACACGAGCGACAACAGCTATAAAACCACTGCGATTTTAAAGTTTGATTTGTTTGAATGCTTAATTTCATCCTCCTCCGCACTCCAACAATTCAACTCCAAACTACGTATTATGCACGTAATGTAATATTATGTCCTCCTATGTTTTACTTACATCAACAACAGCCCATAAATAAATCCTTAGCCTACGCTTCTTCTTTTGATTCAGCTTCCCATGATGACTGTCGTGCCCACCACGCCTCCCCGTTTCATTATTTGCATTTTCCTCATTTGCATATTTTTGGTTGGATTGGAGCTAAAAATCTTTTTCTAGCACACACCAGATCTAGCTAGATACACAACAACACGTCCGTGGATGTGATATTATGCGCTATGTTATGTATGATATGCGTACTTGCGTACTAACAACAAAGAAGCAAATCACAAAATCCAGTTTGTTGCTTTCTTCATTCTGCGTGAGGGAATGGAAGCGAATGAAACATGAACAATGACATGGCAGGGGGGAGTGGATAGATGGATGGATCGACATGGACAGCAAGCGGATCTCTGTTTTCTACAGACGCAGAGACCGAAGAAGTAGTAATTAACTAAATTAATTATGAAAAGCGACAATAAACAACGCATGATATGAGAAATGACAAAAATGCAATTATTATTAAGTACGAAAGAAATCTTCGTTGTCAGCTTTTATATACTTTTCCCTAGGTATATTATGTTTTTTATTATTATGATTTTACTTAATTAAATATAATGCTGGTTTTCTCTGGAAATTTTGATTATTACGTCTGTTACATAATCATGTTACATTTTTTATTTTGATTATTATTAATTAGAATTATTCTTCTTAATACAACAATCTCTTCAAACACAAACACAATAATCATCAAGATGATCATGCATAACATTTTGGAAGCAATTTATTTATACCTATCATGCATAGTATCCATATAAAGAATATATGATTAATGATGAAAAAGTTTTTTTTTCAGCAATGATGTTGATACATTATTATTATCAATTGTTTTGTAATGCACGTTGGAATTAGGATTATATTCACGATTTCTCATCTTCTCCATCAAAGGAATCCTCTTGTGATGCAACAGAGTCGTCTGCTCCACCGGTGGGAAGTGAGCCTCGTTTTGACAATCGGCCGGTACTTAAGTTAAGTCCAGTGCCAGTTCCGCGTCTGCAAAAGAAGTGTCAAAATGTTAGTCGTCGTCATTTTTACGATGTACTTATAGCCATTTTACAGCACAAACCTTGGCATTTTCCCACATCTTCCCGAAAGCAGTTTAATCATTAAGCAAACATTCAAATAGCACGTTAATGGCAATATAAATTTGTAGCTAGTTATATACAATTATTGTGTCCATATATAGATTATATTATATACGTGAGAATGACGCTACAAAGGGGGCTCATATACCTGAGTTTATTCTTCAGACTACCAATTTCCCTGGTTAGACCATCATTCATTTCTTGGGCATCCTCTAAATCCCTTTGGAGCTTCCTCTTGAGTCCCTTCTCTTTCGAAATTTCCTCCTCTGCTTCATCAAGTTGTCTCTTGAGAGCTTTGACACGAGCGTTAACTTTCTCAACTTGCTCTTTGCAATTGTCAGCATTTCTTCTTTCGTCATCCAATTGTAGAACAAGTTCCTTTATCTTCTTCTCTTGCCTTCTCACAGCTTTCTGTTGAGCCAATCGTTCCTTTGACTCAAGCTCTAACTGCTCCTCCAATTGCTGAACTTTATTTTCCAGACTAGCAATGGTCGCTTTAGATTTAAGTTTTTGGGTTGTTTCTAATTCATTCAATTTCTGTTTAAGTTCCTTATTCTGTCGTTCCAGTAGAGCTCGGCTGTTTTCAAGTTTTTGATTATTAGATCTTTCAACCTGAAGTTCAGAACTAAGTTGTTCATTCAAAAGAGCAGCTTTGCGGGCTCTCTCTGACTGCATTTCACTATTAGACTGCTCTTCCTCAAGTTCTTCCTCCAGGGATTGGATTCTAGCTTCAAGACGACGTTTGTCATCAGCCAAAATGGTGCCACGGTTGGCTCCGTTGCTGACTTCTTCAGCATATTCGTCTCTCTCAGATTCAGCTGCACGACGAGCTCTTTCGGATGACGCAAGCTCCTCCTGCAACTGCAACAGTTCTGCTTCCATATTTTTCAATTTCTTCTCAGCTTCCTTTGCAACAGCAACGGCCTCATCTCGGGATAATCTTGCCTCCTCCGCATCCCGTTGATAATCTTTAATTTGGCCTTGAATTTTCTTCAGTTGTTTCAAAGCATCCTCCTTCATCTTATTATTAGCTTCCATCTGATTCATTAATTCGTTGTATTCGCTCTCAAGCTTCTTTCTGGCGTTTACAGCCGCGGTTCGATTTTTACGTTCATCTTCAAGCTCAGCTTCCGTATCACGGAGTTGCTTGATCAAGCCTTTGCGCTTTTCTTCAGCAGCCTCTTCCTTGGCTTGCAAATCACGTTCAAACTGTGTTTTCAGCGCCTGCATATTCACCTCGAGACGAAGTTTAGCATCTTCAGTGAGTTGAAGCTCATCCTCCAACTCTTCAATTTGCGTTTTTTGTTCAGCCAACTGGGACTCCAGGGACCGCTTTTGCTTTTCCAATTCATGGACGTTTTTGTCCGCAGTACCTTGAGAGTTAACCAGTTCATCCAGCTCATTTTGTAATTGACGCTTGGTTCTCTCCAGTTCTTCAATTGCGACGTCCTTTTCCTCCAATTCTCTATTCAAGGACAGCAATTTACTTTCTTTCTCTCGGGCTTCGCGCTCCGCAATATCTTTCTCTTGGCTAAACCTTTCGCTGATCATTTTCTCTTCTGCGAGGATTTTATCGAAATTTCTTTGCTTCTTTTCCAATTCAATAACTTTGCTTCGTTGTGCCTCAAGGTCAATACCAGCATCTTCCAACTCTTGTTGTATCTTCTTGCGAGATTTTTCCAACTTCTCGCAGTTGGCAGCCAACTCATCGTTTTGAGCGCGGAGCAATTCAATGTCTTTAAGGAGTTTCTTCTGGTTGTTCTCTAAGGAAGCGATGTCAGCAACATCTTCCTCTGATTTTTTCTTTAGTTCGGCAACTGCTTGATTTAGGGCAGCCAGAGTTTTCTCCATGTTCTTCTTAGCCTCCTCCTCCTCTTCCAGTTGCTCCACTAATTGTTCTTTCTCCGATTCCAATTGCTTGAGTCTGGCTGACAGAGCCAGTTTCTGACGTGTCTCCTCCTCTAACGATGTTTGCGTTTCAGCAAGCTGATTCTCCATTACTGTATGGTTCTTGGTGACTTGCGATGATTTGCTCTCAGCTTCCTCTAACTGATTGGAAATTGTTTCCAGCTCGGCTAATACTTTGGAATATCTCTCAGTCAGCTCATTCTTCGATCTCTCACTTTCGGTAAGTTTCATTTGTAATTCTTGTATGAGACCTTCTTGAGTCTTCCTCTTCCGCTCATTTTCAGCTTTGGCACCTTGAAGTGATTTCAACTCATTGGCGAGGTCAGCGTTTTCTGCCTCTAACCCTGATTTATTTTTTTCTAAAGAGGCTCGGGCTTTTTTCAAATTTTCTAACTGTTCCAGTAATTCCTGAACCTCTTGAACATGCTTGTGTCTAAGTTCCTGTACACTATGCTCATGGCTTACGGTTTCATCCTCTAAACTTTTCTTGAGCGCTGCGAGCTCCTGTTCGCGTTTTGTACGGAGCTCTTGTTGGGCGGCTGTGGTGTCTAAACTATCCAACAGTTCATTTTTCAACGCTTCTAATTCTTCATTTAAGTCTCTTTTTACTTTCTCTGCCTTATTTCTTGCTACCTTCTCTACTTCTAGATCTTCTTGAAGTTCTGCAAGTTGAGACTCCAATTCACGAAGATTTTTTTGTGCAGTAGCTTTGGATGCCGATTCCTCATCTATTTTGGTTAACAAATTGCTTATCTCTTCATCCTTTTTTGATAAACTAATTTGGAGCTCCTCAACTTGACCCCGTTTTTCATTAATCTGCTCTTTCAAATCCTGCAACTCAGACTCGATTTTTCTCCGAGTTCGTTCATTATCTTGGCGAACCTGTTGTTCCTTCTTTAACCTTTCCTCAAGATCACCGATAGAGGCTTCATGCTTAGCTTTAAGTTTAGCAAGGTGTTTGGATTTTTCTTCTTCCTCTGCAAGAGCTTGGCTAAGGTCATTATTTTTTTCTTCCAGGGATTTCTTTTCTTTGAGTAATTTTCCATTAGTGTCTTCTGCTACCACCATTTCTTCTTCAAATTTCTTAATTTTGGCATCACATTGAACCTTTTCTAATTGTAATTTTTGCCTTGCGGCTTCTTCTTCCTCTAATTGTTCCTCTAGATCTTGGATATTTAATTGAAGCTTTTTCTTTTCATTACTTAAGGCGACGACACGCTCTTCCTCCTCCTCAACACGAGCCTCCATATCGTGCAGAATTTCCTCTAGTTCTTGCTTTTTCAATGCTAATCTTGCCCTCATTTCCTCAGCTTCAGCGCATAATTCTGTTTCAGCTTGTAACTGTTCAGCAAGGACGGATTTTTCTTCAATGGCCTGTTGCAGTTTCTGTTGGATTTCTTGTGCCACTTCCTGGTGTTGCACCAACTTTTCTTGGATTTGCTTCAACTCGGACTCTTTCTGAGTTAATTTTTCATCGTTTTTAGTGACTTCAAGAAGTGGTTTCACCTTCGTATACAAGCGCCACCATTGCCAATTTCTAAGTTTTAAGTATGCGGCACAGTTTCTTTGAATGATTCGAATAGCATTCAATTGTTGGACTCGTCTTGTGTACATTCGTCGAGCCAAATTTCCTCGACAAAATGCTTGGAAGTTAACAATTAAGTCGGTAATCTTGAAATCTCGTTCTTCTTCAAGATGAGCAAGTACTCCTGCGCGGAAAAATATTTTAGACTGTCCTATTCGGAACAAGTTTTTATCCAGCTCCAGTGCATGAATCTATAACAAGACAGATTAATTTATCAAATAGGCTGCACTGAATTTGTCAGGTACTCTCAAAATCGCCTTGCGCCAGGATAAATTTAAAGGTAAATTAAGTATCCAATTAGTTGTGAAGTAGCGGTTAATGGTGTAAAAATATCGTGACTGGATAATATAACAATTTTGAGAATATTGAGCAACTACTGGTGTATAAAAATTCGATGATTTATCAATACACTAACCATCTTTTCGCATGCTTTTTTGCCATCCATGAAACCTTTAGGTATGACATTTGGAGTTAGAAGTTCATAACGTTGTCTGAATTCCTGGAATGGAATTCTGTTAGGGAATCCTTGTCTACATATTCTGATTCCTTCCAGTACACCATTGCATCTAAGCTGATCCAACACTAGGGGTGGATCAATCTTTCCCGACCTAAGGACAAATTAAAGGATTACCAGATTGCACATAAGCAAGAAAGAACTATGAAATACTACATGAATAACTATGCTTAAGAAATATGACAGTTGATATAATTACATACATATGATATAGATATTACATAGATATGCTTACTTCTTTTCGTGGTTTGGAATGATACAACGAACAAAGTTGGGATTCGTATTTCGTAGTGTCACCATAAGCTTGGATAGTTGTTCCTTGTACAACTGCGAAACAGTTCTAAACATGCCTTTCCTGGTGCGTGCTCCAAACTGGGTGTCAGACATGGCTTGTTGTGCCATTCCCACAATTTCAGCTATAATACATAGCAAAACAGTGAATATTAGAACATGTGAAATGAGTTAAAATTTGGATTAATATGTGAATTGAATTAGTACATGGTTTATGATACATACAAAGTAACGTACCATCTTTCCAAATCAACGTAACGAATGGGTCGGATCCGGCCTGCAACAGCTGGACAACGTTTTCATTAAGTGGGTCCATGTTTTTCATAAGCCACTGGTTAGCCGAGTAGTCAACTTTTCCCGCATAGTGGACAACGGCAAAATCTGCCTGGCCCCGGAAATCCGTTTTCAAAAATTTGGGATGTTGTGTGTGAGCTGAAACCAATTTTTCGGTAAAAGACTTGTCGGTGGCTTTCGGGAACCAGCATTCCTCGTCCAACAGAGCAAGGATGCCCATTGGCTTCTCAATCAAATCAATGGTTGGTTGAAGATCTAGACCAAAATCTATAAATTTCCAATCTATACCCTCCTTTTGGTATTCTTCTTGCTCCAAAATGAACATAGTGTGGTTAAAAAGCTGTTGAAGTTTTTCATTCGTGTAATTAATACAAAGTTGTTCGAAGGAATTAAGTTCAAAAATCTCAAATCCAGCTATATCCAAGATTCCTATGAAAGACGCTCCTTGTCTCTTCGTCCTATCTAAGCTTCGGTTAATTCGATTCACCAACCATCTAAACATTCTCTCATATGTAGCCTTTGCAATGGCTTCCACTGCAAACTCTACTTGCTCCTTTGTTTGAGCTTTGGTTACATGATCCCGTCCAACTTTGATCCTGGGTTTGAGGAAGGCCCTTGTCATATCTGTCACACTTAAACCCAATAGATGGGCAATTTTTTGCGCCACAGTGTTATCGGGAAGTGTGGCCTGGTCCGAATTTCGTTCTTGTTTAAATTGCATATTGCCGAAATGGAGGCTAGCAGATACTACCCTGAATATGGCCGACAAATCTTCCGGAGACATTCCCATAATACACATGGCGTTCACCGTATTTTGGAACTCGGCAATGTCATCTACACCGGGTACAGGCAATCCGCCATTCGTGAGGAATGTGTAATTTGAAGCATTTTCCAAAACGTATTCCTCTGAAAAATAAACGAACGAATGTTGTAAGTATGGGTATACTTTATTGACACTCATAAGTATACACTGCAGTAAAAGTCATAATTTTGCTTGCTATTTAGCTAACAACCGTCATCTCGACAGGCTGCAGCTGACACATGCTGTCTTCAATAATCGTAATCTTTCACAGAAGTGAGAAAAGCTCATAAATATATATATTTTAAGTTTTGGGTTGAACTAAACTTACTCCTTTGGGGCTCATTGGCACCAGACAGAAGTTGATAAAAAATATGAAAGCTCCTTTCATCCTTTGCTTGACGTATTGATCTAGATTTCTCAAGTAGGTACGTCTCAATATTTGCTCCGGCAATGTAACCAGATGTATCAAAGTTGATTCGTATAAATTTACCCTGCAACAAACAGCACCCACAAATCATACTCAGACGTGGTCATTTTAATTTGAAAATGTCCATAAAATCCTTTTCTCCATATAAGGAAGATTTCATTTTATCGTACGGCCAAATCTTGTACGAACAAATAGGTCATACCAGACGAATAATTAGAAAGAAAAGAGAGCAAGCTAGTAGTCAAACTTACGAAACGACTGGAATTGTCATTTTTGACAGTCTTTGCGTTCCCAAAGGCTTCCAAAATTGGATTTGCTTGAAGAAGTTGTTGCTCCAACTCTCCCTAAATAAAAGAACAACAGCAGCATATATTATTTAATAAAGTTTAAAAAAGGAATACAACAGTACATTTACAGCGTGACATTTATAAAAAGAATATGCATAAACATCATAAAGTAATCATCTAAACACTTAAACTCATAAACGTTTAAAAGGTTCACACAAAAACATCAAAAGCATAATTTACGTCACGTCACAAGACACTGCTGCTCGTCTTACATCTCTCAAATATAAAGTTACACAACACAATGCATGGTCTCAATACCCAAGTCGAAAGTTAAATCTACATTTAATCTATAAAACATTGACATGGCTCTAGACATTAGACATTTAAGTAAAATCTGATCTCATCGAAAATACGAATCGCATCAAAGTACACATTCATGTGAATAAACTTCCAAATCAATAATCCTAAACAAGCCCAAATACAGAAGCATAAAGCAAGCAGACCGCTACGGACAGATATAAGTACACACTGCAAACTGCAATACTGCACACGCCAAACAACAAGAAACTCCGCATAAGAAGCTGCAAAGAAATGCCAACAATTCTATATATTACAAACTTGCTATTTTTTTGTACAGTAAATAGGGTTTCACCTTTCACCTAATTCAAAATTCCAATAACAAAGTGGAGGATTAAAAAGCAGATTCAAGGTAGAAGGAAATTGCATGTATATATAATTTTCAGGTATATTCGTACAAATCAAGCCTATGAAATAGTATAAAGCAGTTCACAACAAAGCCGAAGCGTTTTTATACATTTACAGCACGTGACTGTTAACTAAATAAGTAAAACTTACAATGTTGAAAACGGGTACCGCAGCCTACAGTAGGGTAATCAATTATCAACCACCGTTCAACCAAAATTTAAGCAATTCATATTGAAATGCAACGTGTATTTATATATATTTTTCCAGGTGGTGCGGTAGTAGTAGCAGCATCAGTTCAGTAGTAGCAGACGTTGTTCAATGAAGGCAACACGCCAGTTCAGCATCAATCAGTGTACAACGAAAAGAAAGTAAGTAAAAAATGTGCAAAATAAATAACAGGTACATTACATGGTTTAAAATGGCATACGTAATTAGAATGCTGACACTTTTTTTGTAGGGTACATTGATTAACACCACATATACAGTAATTACAATTTGCCACCTAATTCCACACTTGGAAATCCTACAATTGCGCCAATTAAGGAAGGACTCCTACTGGTTTTCTAACTTGTATATATGAAACTTTTTATATGGACACATCTGCCACCTCGTATGCCTACGTACATATGTATAGTTAACAAGTTGTAATTGGAAACTCTTTTAGTAACATATGAAAATTGGTCTTGGCTATAGGAAACATGCTAAATCAACAATAGTCAAACTGTATAAGTTTACATTCTACACATTCATTCAATATGCTACTCCAGCAAATGGCAATGCAGCGTATATCAGGAAAGTAAAAGTGATTATAATAATATTCAACAAACTACCAAACCAGCAAAAATTGTTTTACATAATATTATAAGAAAGTAAAAGTGCATAATACTGCATTTATATAATTATTGAACCATATACAAGGACTTACTAAATCCAAAGTCTGTACTAGAATTTATAGTATGAGAAGTCATTAAAACCTTTAACTGACATAAATAATGAGCCAAACGAGTAATATTGAACAAACCGTGGAATGATGTGTGCCGGATCCTCGTGGTTTACTTGCGGCAACGTATGCCAAATACTGAATTACTTTCTTAGTGTTTTCTGTTTTACCAGCTCCAGATTCTCCGGTACAAAGTATAGACTGGTCTTCACGATCTACAAAGCATAAAATAAGGCATAACGTCATTAATCAAAATCAGTAAGTGCTTCGAAACTTAAACCATTGCCCTATAGCAGCATAGCAAAATACTTTATTCAATAAAATCTGGCATCAGATTCGAGATGTGCCTTGATGTCTGATGTCCAAGTAAAAGTCATTTAATTAATTAATTAAAGAGATTATTAGTTAATCAATTGATCGTAATTATAATTGTGCAGTGATTCAATTCCTTCCATTAGCTTTTATATACCTATGTATTTCCAAAGTCAGAATTCAATTAATAATGTAATTTGCTTTTCAGATATGCCGTTTTGTTCAGTTGACCTTTGGCCTAGGTCAAGTGATTCAATTCAATTCGCCCCACCAGTCCATGATCACTACGTCACTATCTATCAATGCATATCCCACCCCACTACTACCCTCTTAACTTCAATACATATTACCCATACTGAGGTAGTTATCATGGACTGGTGGTGGGGCGAATTGAATTGAATCACTAGGCCTAGGCTAAAGGTCAACTGAACAAAACAGCATATCTGGAAAGCCAACGATCAATTGGTTAATTAATTATGGTTAATTAATGAATGTTTGGCTATTTTGTTTGGTTGATCTTTGACCGATTTGACCGAAATCAATAGGGTTTGTCCTATCCTAAGTATCTAATAAATGTGTACGTCGGGTTTGGTGTCAATCGGATGAAGCATATTGGCGTTATCGTGCGGAAAGACAGATATTCAGATACACGGGACAGACACCACCCCACCCTAAACACTTTTTGTTCTGGTTTTATAATGTACCATGTGCAAATGGCACATAATAACTCTTTCAACGACGTCACTATCATCATTCTTCACATATATTCCGTCTTCCGTCACCAACCTCAGCATACCATCACAACATAACATCCGAGTTAAAACCACTTTCATCATACAACTTAAATATTCATAACATAGCACCACGAATACCACGATATCCGGGCAAACACAGCCTCACGCTGACTAATATTATTCATTGGACCCACAAACCACTCTCATCCAAATTCGTCGTGAAAATCGCCTCATACCTGATGGTATTCTCTCAACATGATATGATACCTCAAATGGATTTGACATTCATACTGCATATCCATAATATGGATACGGTCCTCCGGATTTAAACCCCTTATACATACTTATATCATCAAACTGATCAAACACTATACCACCTGCACCAGTCCAATCCACAATAGCAAGTGAATCCGGATGACGTATCCATATACTGATTTCTTGAAATGAGCCAACTTTCTTTGGTTCTCTCAGGGCATTGTAGCATATCATATCATATATCTAATCATTCAACAACAACAATCCTTTTCAGTACTCAAGGCTCAAGAACCTCAAACCGTCATTCATCTACACAAATTAAAATGTGATTTACCTATGTCAGCCAACCTGGTTAACTTGTTAGAACATGAACATTCATTTCTACATGAAACAAAACCCACTAACTATAATAAGGCAAAGATGGCCTTTTCAAACTACGCGAATACGAATGAGCGGAAGAAGTATCAGCTTTCTAAATTATTCCAAAACATGTGTGCCTAAATCTCACGTTTCTTCGCTTCTTATGCTATATGCAGCGCAGGCAGACGCAGCAATGCCTTCCATGTTCCGTCCCCATCTTTACAGTATACAGCAATAAAGAAGCCGACAGGTTAAAGACGCTTATCCACCGCGAGCTCTAAATGGATGTATTTTTTGTTATCATGATAAAACTGAAATGATCAATCAATAGATACTATACACTCGATACATGAGCAACATTACATATTTTAGCTGCAAAGGTGAGTTACATTTTCTACAGAGTCTGTCAAATCATTGGGATCTCAAATTTCGATTTGATGCTTTCTTGCTCGTCCCATTTCCTATATAAGGGATCCTTTAGTAGCAACAACGGCAATGGGCACCGACCAAAACAAGCCAGATATAAAACCAAACTTTTTTTGGCCAGCCAGGGCAGCATACATGTAGCACTGGTATAGTGAAATATATATATCAACATTAAATACACTTTATTAGTCACATTCACATCAAATCTGATGATGCGTGTGTATATGTATATACACTATATTATTATACGATGCATTGTTTCTTATGCCGTCCCTACGAAAACTATATGATTTTGCAGACCTCGTGCAGATCAATCTTCCTTGATTTATCTGTTATGCTCATCATCATCATCCAACATCCAATAATATACGATCATGCCTAGTGTTCATAGGATAGGATTATGATGATTTTCTTTCCTCTTTCAACGTAAAACTTGCTGACCACAATAACAATCAGCCTCTCCTATTTTTGTCCGTCATCTTCCCTTGTGCTTTCTTCTTTTCCTTTCCTTCTCTTCATCATTTATTATGGCACAGCACAAGATATTAATTAGCTCACAACAGGATACTGAGAGCGATATCGATCATCATCAATACTATAGTGATCATCATGAGGGACTTAAAGAGGGACTGATAATGGACGTAAGTGTCGTATACCAATACCAATATATCGAATCCTTCGTACGAGGTAATTTGTAATCACAGATTTAGGGCAGGGGTGTAAATATTTTTTTACCTCTAACTTCTCTAATAGTTGACTAATAATAAGTTTTGGCAACTTAATTAACTTTTACTGTAGTCGTCGTCTTGAAATAATGTGAAACACCGTAATGTGATTCACACTATCACACAGTGTAATGTGTTATACTCTATATGTAAATACCTAACGACAACTTCACGCAAATTTGTACTCTTCTACTATAAAGCAGGTATTTTAGGGACGGACAAAAGGCAATTATAATTCTAAATGCCCTTGCAGCTCTTATCAAGTAACGCTTTCATTCAATTCAATCCGTTCCGCGTAGCATGTTTTCCTTCAACTTACTCATGCACTGTAGTTTGATGTTATTTCCTAAGATGTGTGCTGTGCACGCCTCCTCTTTTGCCTGTCATTACTGCATTACGTATTACGTCGTGTTATGAAGTTGTGCTATTGCTGGTTACACTTTAATACTTTTCCTCGTCAAATACTCTTTTAGAGTACCAACAAGGTATAAAAAAGGATGCACGGAGCTACATTGTAGCTAGCACTGTCATGTCTTTGACCTCAAATCGAAAAATGCAAAGCAGAAAGCCGTTCAATAACGCAATATCAGTAGCTAGCTACGCATTGCAATGGAATGGAACTACTAAATTAAACTGTGATCTGCTCTGATACCGTGATACGATGCTTTAATATTAGCACATTGGTGATACGACCAACTACAAAAATATACAATTGCATCTACCTACGGTAATTAATATATTGGAAAAACTTTTACTATTCGTCCTAGCGTGCCACTGTGCATTTTATTGCAAAACATTTAATGAGGCTTTAAATCGGTTTGGCCGAATTTAATGTATACTCAATCAAATATATGCCATGTTAGGTTACACTAATGTAAATATTATTTCTCTACGCGTAGCTAGCAGAAATTATTTCGTTTTGTGAGTGTGGTACACAAAAACTATCAATTTTACAGCAACATTGAGTAATAATACGCCAGTTGCCACTTACGATATGATACTATACAAACATTGCTATATCGTACTTTTTATCAACAATAGCAGAGACAGAGACAGTAAACACCACGTATGGTATGCATGCTCCAAGGAATTTTAAGCTTAGATAAAACATAATATCCGTACGGTGGTGTGCTAAGACTTTCCAAATATGGACTTCGGACAAGTGACAGCTAGCAAGAATGGTAATAAGCAATAAGACAGACATTCATGGCAAGGCAAGGAGACCCCATTCCAATCTCTAGAGACTTTTTTTTGGCGCAACAGGCATACTCCTTTTGGTGGCCAGTGACGATGACGAGTACGTAATCCAAACTTTTTTTACAAGTCCATTTTAAATGACTGACAAATGGATGAATATGCAGTATTGTTCCAAGATTGTATGAATGACTGCAATTGTCACCGTTTTGTACATATACGGTGTGGATATTAAAAATCGATACTACTGTACACTTTGCGGCATTCATTTGACCGAAAAAAAGACGCGAAATTCTTTCGTGTCCCATTTTTCATATTGGGATTGTTGTAAGCTTTAAATTTTGACGCGAGACAGAAATCATCCATTAGTGCTGATTAGGAAATTTTCTTGAGAAATATGACCATGCATGTGAATCTTAAACTAACTTGAAGCGCTACAACCACGAGATGCTTTTTGCGATAGCTGCAAGAAGAATAAGAGGATCGCTGTGGTTGGCAGAAACATGAGAGCATTTCCACGACCTTTTTGGTAATGAAGATGAAGAACCAAAACGGGTTAAAGGACAATATGGTTTATTATTATTCACTAAAGTGAAGAGAAGAGGACGTTCAGTTGTTCTGTTCGCGATGGAGCGAGCGAGATGGGATACTTGTTTAGAGAGAAGGATGCTACTTCGAAAAATACTTTGAACTGTGATTGTATTGTGGATCAACCGTTTTAAAGTCTTGTCTTATCGCTTACACATTTACAGACATCCGCACTTTGTGCTATGCACTTTGTTCGTAGTGAAACATTAAAGTAGTAATATATAGTGGTATTAATTTTCCCTATATACGGAAACTGCCATATTAACTATACAACCTCCCACTCCGGAGAAAGGACATCATTTTTGAATTCCTCATGTGAAACTACATATAAACGCATTATTCCACTTCTGGATTTCAGTATCTCGACATTCCCGACCCCATATAGTTCCTTGCCAGTGTATAACGTAGTGTAGTTGTCTTGTCTTTGCATTAAAACTGACCATTTAACATTGGCAACCCCTATTTTCACTTAAACACGAAAGAAATGTCAAAGCAGAAATATCAATGTGGTGTTCATAAATTTGCAAATGTCTTGCGTAGGCAGGAAAGACATCAAATCAAGGATGTTGTATGTTGAATTACTGTGAAAATATTTCACAAGAAGAATGTCCATATAAGGGAGTCGTATAAGTTTTTCAGTTTTGCTGTCAGGTTAGCTGTGTCGGACTAGATATAGGAGATTGCGTCTTTTCTTTGGCTTGCCTGCACATATTTTACGAAGAAATGCAGTATTTAGCAGAGTACACAAAATTCAAGGAGGATAGTTGCTGCCAAAGCTAAGGGAATGATAATATGCACAAGTGGCTCCTTTATGGTCTTTCTTACCCTGAAGCATAGATCTGTAGGCTGTATCCGTGATGGCAAACACATGTGGAGGTACTTCGTGTCTCTTTTTCCCTTTATACAGCTCCATAATCTTCTCTGTATAAATTGGAAGACGTTTGTAAGGGTTCACAACGACACAAAACAAACCGGAATATGTCTGTAAAAAATAAAAAATAAAAGGAGATTATTACGTAGCCGAATGAACATGAAGCGTAGTTATGCATGTATGTAGTTTGTCTGCCTGTCCGTCTGCACACACTATAACTTTGATATCATTCGATCGATTTTCTCCAAACTTGGTGAGGAGACTCCTGGGAGATCAAGGATGCCCTATACTTAGTTTGACCCCGATCGCGTCACGGGGGTCGGTGTGGGGGTCACAAATGTGTGACGTGCATTTTAAATGGAAATTTTTTTCATGCGTAAATCGACAGAGGACTGTTAGAGAGAACCACGTGAGGGACATTGTAGATAGAAACATGTCATTGATGTGGTCAGATGTGAACATTTATGATGCCCAATAGGGACATTGATGACACCCGAAAGGTCATTGTTAACGCCGAATGATCGTTGATGACCTTCTTGAGACTTCATTGATGACCCCATTGATAATTTGAAATTTTCCATATGTTATAGCATGACTAGTTTGTTTTGAATGTTAGTATGAATCAAAACCGATCGATATATTAACCATACGGATCGGTCTTGAGTATGGATAGAATGACTAATGGCAACTACAAAGTATGGCAGGAGGCAGGACTCATCGTTCCAAATACCACAGTGACAAGTCACATTAAGTGTGTTGCATGATGTCGTATTAGCGTAGTCGTGAAACTTGAATAGTATGTGTACATTCGTCAGCAAAAAGTCAGGAAGTAATGCCATGTAATATGTAGTCATCAGACTATGTGTAATATGTAGTGTATGCCCGTTCTGTTAAAGTACCGTTAAACTAGTAAATTCTGCGAAATTATGTAATTTCCTGTCAGTCAAAATATTTAACTTCCCGTGCAGTTCTTTCCATGCTGATTCGGCAAACTCCGTGAATTTACTATCACTTTAAATATGATGTAATGTCATCTCCAGAAATAAAAATGATTATTAAACATCCTGCCGTTAACATGCACCTGAGCTGCGTAATGGATGGAATGCCAAAATGGCTTTCACATTTACAACGAAATTTTAAATAAAAGTTTAAAGCAGTTATATAGTTATAACTCTGAAAAGTATATGGTTTTTATGGACATGCCATTTAATGTTTGTAGCATTTAAACCAACTGAAAATTTATGCATCCCTTCGGAATTTACATATAAATCATACCCACATATCCACATTCACATGTGAAACACCTGGACACACCAATAAATCAAATTTGTTTTCCTACATGGTGTGCTTTACTTTATCTAAACCCAACGCTCTTAAACCGAGCGACCGAACTGATTATCTGTTTTGACTGCGTGCCGCAAATTTTTAAGTATTTTAAAGTGGTTTTTTTATACTTACGTAAATTAGACCGGAGTAATACCGATCCTTTATATTATGAAGAACGGATGCTTCATTGAGACAAGTAAGTTCTGCCATGTCTTCCACCTTGTCAAACTTGGGTGGATTCATTTTCTGAATGTCATCTTTATTTACAGTTACTTTCTTGGACGTTTCCACCAACTCCACTTCCACCTCATCGCCGCGTTCAATCTAAAATTTGTCAAATTTGTATCAAATTTTTAAAAAATGTGATAACATACAACATATACATACATACACACATCATTCACATTCCCAACCCCCATTAACATGCTTTTTCATCCCTTTCACATGATTCAAAAACTTACTTTGATCGAAGCAGCCACAAATCCATAAGTTTCATGAGGAACCCACACGAGTCTCTTTTGCGTCCATTCAGCCTGACTCGCTGGATCGTTAACGACATTTCTGTCCACAACAAGATATCTAAAATCTGGGTCGGATCTATCCAACCTCTCATCCCCTCCACCACCACCACCTCCTCCCCCTCCTCCTCCTCCTCCTCCCCCACTCACCGGACTTAAAGTTCCGTTCGTTGTCATTTTTAATTTGTTTTTAACTACAATAAAAACTATATAAATTTGTCTAAAGTAAACATCTAAATTTTTCACTAGTAGTCTTCTCCACACCTACTACTATATATCCGGTAACTTCACCTTCTTCAGAAACAAAAAAAAACACACTAAACTAAAAATGAAAATTAAATTTCCAAATTAAAGCTATACACTTTTAGTCATCATCCATGCACATTTTAATTCATTATTATTATTATTCCTCCGTGTATCACATTCAAAACACCTCATTCGGCACAGAGAGTCTCCTCTCTTCTGCCACCACCGGAGCAAATGTCAAAAAAGACAAAAGCACAGGGGAACTGTCAACCTGTGAGACTTTTTTTGTGGATTATTTATATTACTTATTTGCCACTCACTCTGCGCCGGATCCACCAATTCTAATCAATATATAAGTACTATATTTTAAATACTAAAGAGTAAATTTACATGGATGTATACATACAGCACATATATATCAGCTGCAAGTACAAAATAACACGGCACAAAAATATCCTCCAGAGAATCAGCTCAGAAAACTTTTTGACAAATTTATTTCCTTTGCGGTTTTTTGTTGTGGTGGTCTTTCCCGTCGTGTAGTCCCTGTCGTGTAGAACTAGTGAGTGCCGGCCGATGATTAGATGAGGATTATCATGATGATTATGAATATTATAATTATAGTAATTTTATATTATATTTTATGTTTTTTTAAGGATGATACTTGATTTTTTTTTCAGTTCAGCTTAATATTCTCCCCTCTTGACTTCTCCTCTCTCTCTCTCTCTGCACACTCCTCTCTCCTCTTTACTCCTTTTGTACCGAGAGTTTTTTCGTTGAGGTTGGCAAACTGAACACTGAGCTGACTTGACACAAGAGCAGCTCACAAGAGTCATAGTTAGTCATCATCATCATCATCATCATCATCATTCACATATTATCAAGTCAAGATGATGATGATGATGATCAATTCAATTCAATGCATGCACAAAAAAATGTATACATGCTAATGTTAACTCAATCTTGTGTATATTTTATGTATTTATTTATCGCTACAAGAGCAAAGAGTCTCCTCTCCTCTTCTGTCTGTTCTGTACATATTATAACTTTTTTTTTGGCCAGAGAGAGAGAGAGACGTCCGTTGTTCTCTGTCGCGAGAGAGAGAGAAATGTGAGTAATATGGACAATACAAGGTATGCATGATGTACTAATGTAGGTAATACAACTTTTCCAACAACTTCAAAAACTTCTTCTTTCTTCTTACTCTTTTTTTTGCAGAGACCAAATGTGGTATATAAGGATAAAGTATAAAATATATATGAGTATTAGATTTTTTTGTAATACATTTTGTTGAAACCTCTTTTGGTTTTAGAGGAGAGAGAAGAGAGAGAGAGGACCTCCTCCAGTGTAGTAGTTTTACTGGCATTTCACGCCAGTGAGAAACGTACAATGCTATGCTATGGTTTTTACTTGTCTTCTCTTGGACATTGTGAGCATATTTTTATGGGAGATTCCTTCACATGATGGGTTACAGTTACAGGCAGTTGGTGCTTGGTTTACATTTGGTGTGCCAGCAGGCAGCAGGCTTGCTTTACCTGACGAAGTGTATCCGTCGTCGTGATGGAATATAACGAAGAAGATGAATAAAAGTATGGGATATTCCTTTCCGACTATTATTCCTGTACACGAAAAACTACTAATATGGTAATAAAGACAACATGGAAATGGAGTGGATGGATTGAAGATTTTTTCCTCTCTGTTGCATGCATTATAGTAGTTGTACGGTTTGGTGTGGTGCAAGTATATTGCCGGGATGAAATGAGGATGATGATGAAAAAACGTCTATGCGAAGAGTGAACCTGTGGACTGGGGACGATGGTGGTGGTGGGTAAGCAAAAGTGTGTTATGTAAAGAAGGATGAAGTCATACCTTAGTATCTTATCCGTAATGAAAAAATATTTAAGCTGAAAAGCCCTCAGCAAACAAAATGTCCAAAGGGAGTTGCACATATTATTTTTGCTATATTTGATATGCATGCTTGCACTCATGCATAATACTATATACTTTTCATTTTCATTGTTGAGAAATTGTATACATATTTTGTGTGATATGCAGGGAGAGAGAGTGAGGATTGCCATTGCGAGTCGCTTACTCACTCGCGGGGATAAGAATTCTTTCCTGAGCTATGAGCGATTCAGGTATTTGATGAGATCATTCATGTACAATGGAAAAAAGCTATAAGGTTGGTTTATGGGATGAAATGAAATACCTTTCGCTCTAGTCGTATTACTAAGCGTGTATTCCCATCCTGAGCTTTGCTAAAACATGGACTTAAATTGAACCGGTCTCCATCTCTGAAAGAAAGGAGATATGGATTGTCGTCCGTTGTGTGTTACACGTAGTGCTTATGTTGGATATTTGAGATATTGCTAGGTTTGATACTTTTCTCGCCACCTTTGATTCTTGCGAAAGATAAGAAAACTATACAATTTTACTGGTTAAACTTGGTACATGTAGCATGTGCTCGTTACTCGTTGTCCGGAAAAACGTCGCTATTAGAAAAAACCACCATGCATGCACACATATCATGAGAAAGGAATAAGGAATGAGGTTGATCAACCCCTCTTCTGGCTGTGGCTGGATTAAAGCAGAAATTAGGTGGAGAGAATGAATTTTTCTTACTTCAATATATATGTGTGTTCAAGTAGAAAGATGACGCACTGTGCGGTTGTATGTATGTAGTTTGCAGTTGTAAATACGATGTCAATATAGTATATAACCTAGCCATAAAAAGTAAAAGTACACTTCACCGGAGGCAATTTACCTTGCCCAATTCCTACTTACCGCACATGAAATTTGACCGTTCTAGCTTTGTTCAATGCGTCAAACACTCACAGACAATTATACGACATCTCGTATTCTTAAACTAATGCATTCCCACCCACACTCAGGTTGTATCCGCTTTCTTTTGCGTAAGTACGTAAACTAGATGCACAAAATTAAGCTGAGGGAAAATGTAAGTAATTTTAAGTGGATCTGATGAATCTGTGTTGCACAGAAATATGTGTATTTTTAGAATAAAAAGTGATAAAACGTGAGTACTTTAATTCGCTGTCTTTTAAACTTGGGATAACTTTTTTATTTTTCCATAAACAAGGTATATGGCATATACATATTGAAGAACA
>JAANSN010000909.1:0-42647 GCA_036850665.1 Dicranocentrus wangi | reverse complement strand
CCGAATCTGATTTCAATGCTTCGGAAGGAGCTGCCGGACTTCAATATTTGCTTTTTTGGTGATGAAACCTGGCTGAGATTATTTCCACCGGAGGATGACAAGTACTCTCCATTCTTCAAAAAGTGGGAAGGAGTAACCTCCTTTTACGTCAGAGATTTTTACGAAGTTGACAATAATGTGACAAGACATCTTGACGATATTGATGAGTGCAACTTTATAATTTTACATTACTTGGGGCTCGACCACATTGGACATGTATGGATTGCAAATTATAAATACAGATACAATCAAAGTATGAGATTAATTGATCATTGATTAATTTGTTTGACTAAGTAACTTTTTCTTTATGTATTTCAGGTTTACGGTCCGAAACAAACTGACTTATTAAAAAGAAAATTAATTGAGATGGATCACGTTGTGAAGCATTTGCATTCCCATTTCTCAAATCTGAAAACGAAACAGGCAAAAAATTTAATGCTAATTACTGGGGACCACGGAATGGCCAATGGTGGCGGGCACGGAGGAAGTAGTTATGAGGAAGTCATGACTCCTTTAGTATCAGTCGTAATTGGAGGGATGCCACAACACCGCTCAAGGACGGAATCTGTACAAATAAATCAAATCGACATTGCTCCCACCTTGGCTTCCATTTGGAATACAGCAATCCCACAAGATTCCCGTGGACAGCTAATATTAGATATCATAGAACATTTCAAATCCACCGACCAGTTGGCCAACAGTTATCAAAGGAATTGTAAGCATTTACTCCAAGTCCTTGGAGATAGTAGGAAAGGAGCGACGTACAATTTGTGGTGGAATGAGATTTCAAAAATGGAAAAACCACTAGCAATCAAGAAGTATATAGAACTTGAGCACGAGTTATCATCAACTCTTCAAACTGCTAGAGACAAGAATCGAAATTTGCTTTACAGCTTTACAGTGTCAATGGTCTTGCTCATCTGTACGGAAATTTATTTGTTTTCCTGTCTTAAAAAGATAGTCGGGAGATATGCCCGTTTTGCGCTAGGCACGATTTTTGTTCCGCCACTGATAACTTACTTTAGCTCAAGTTTCATCGAAGAGGAGCACTACATTCGATATTATCTCTACCCAGCAATGATAGTAATCAGTGTGTTGTGGAATGAAGGATACAAGTGGGAAAATTTAATTACCGTGCTGAAAATCATGTTTCTTCATCGAGTTGCAATGTCGTTAAACCAGACTGGTGACAAATGGAGCCATTTGCCCGATTGGAATGATTTCATTCTCGAGCGACACTTGCAATGGCTAACTGCAACTTCTGCTGTGATACTAATATATGCGTACTCCCTGAAGACTGTTAAATGCTCAAAGTCATTTAAGGCTGCATTACTTTCCGTTTATGTAACCAGACTGGTGACCAGCTACGTCGATGAGTCGACGCGGATGCAATGGCACTGGTAAGTGTAAATCTAAAAAGACGTGCAATATATTTGTGTTACACGGGTCGCCTAGCTGTGGTTTAAGGGTACTATTATTTTCAAAACGGCAGGTTACTCATGGACGGAAAACTTCAAAAGTTGTCATTCTGTGTTGTATTCTTCCACTTCATCCATCACATTTACAAAGGAAGTGTTTATCCGGCTGTGACATCTACCGCGCTCCTCTTCTTGCTTTCTCTCCATCGATGCCAAAATTTTATTGTTGTGTGTGCAGTATTTGTTCAAGTTTACTTGTTAGACAAACTAATTAGGCGACCGTATAGCCACTCACAACAACGACAAGATAAGCCTAACAAGTCTTCCACCAGGTTGCATTCACTGTTGTCGCGAATCCTTGTAATCTGGTTTGCCCACGCTTCGTTTTACTATCAAGTAAGCTCCCATACCTCCTTACAATCTCTAATTTAGTTAGTACTACCCAAGTATGAATCTAATAAATATGCTAACAATTACAATTTGTAGGGCAATTCTAATGGATTGGCGACAGTGGATGTTAACGCTGGCTATATAGGAGTCGAATCGTATTCATCCAACCTACTGATCGGTTCTCTAATACTTTTAAATACATATTCTAGTCCAATTCTAATTTATCTTTTGATGGCTCGGAGTCCTGGGTGAGTCAAAGTTTAAAACTACACAATTCATTCATTCAATAATTATGCTTCATCCAAGTCGTGCCTAACGAACGAATGTGTTTTTATGCAGCTCCGACCAAGTTGTAATGAATGGATCAACGAGTGCGTCAAACCATGTGGATAGTAAGGCTAAAGGTAAAGCCAAAGATAAATCCAGTAAACTGGTAGAGTTCTTGCCGTTACTCATCGTTTTATCTAATGGGGCGGAGTGCATCGTTTATGCGTGCTCGTTACTGATTTTTCAAAATCATTTATTTATTTGGTCAGTATTTGTTCCTAAATTACTGTATCTCGTCACCCAGTCATTAGTATGTGCCATTTCAAGTAGCTTTTACATATTTGTAAAGTGAAAAACGCTATTTACATATTACCAATGCTGTAGATGTTATAACCGTTTTATAAATAAAGCAAAGCTTTTATCTCGAATTTTTAATAAATCGATTTAGATGAAATCCATCATGGTTGTAAAATAGGACTTGTAAAATAGATTTGAGATGTAAAATTCATTATTCCAGGTAATCCACATTCGTTATTCTGCAGTGTGTATCAAGTAGCAAAAGCAAACGTGTATGCATAATAATATATGTGGTGAAAGACAGGTCCGTGACATAAACTCAACAAATTGAATTTCATGTCCTATACGTCTCAACAAACCTAATACAAGTTGACGTATGCAAATCGGATTTGGATTAAGACTTGTTCCTGCAACGCACGACATTTATCAGATTTACATGACAGTTTGTTTAATTGTAACATGATATACCGTACGAAATACTACGTTTCATTGTATGATATCTTATTGCCAGAGGCATTCAGGCATGGGGAGGTTCTTGAGTTGCATCCAGCATATATTGCATAATTGTTATTGTACAAAAAAAGTCCATAAAAAAACTTGCTTCAATATTCAAGGTGAATCCCAACCCTTGCCATGTCTGATAAATGTAACGCATGTGGATTAAAAGCATGTTGAGTAACACAGGAAAGTTTGAAAGAAACCCTTCTAGTTTTCACTATCCATATCGCCTTATCCTTATCGCCTAGTCTAATGCTTGTCTTGCAACGTGCAATTAAGTGCAGCCATTTTTACAACCTAGCTAGGTTAGGTACCTATGCTATTGTCATTTCTTACCGCATCACATAGGAAGCTGTAGAAAAAGTTATTCCATTCCACCACCACCATCACCGTCTTTGGTTTGCCACCCTACCCTTCTTTCCCGTCTTGCGGTGGCAACACGTTTCTCGCAATTTGAAGTGAAGTTATATAAGACCTTAGTAAAAAACTTGACTATGAATATGAATGAGAATCATCTCCTCTAGTCATAATAAAAAAATCCCTACAACGCACACGCAATCTAGACACATGTCTACAATCCCTGAACCTAAAACTTAATATCATATAGGTATTCTCGTTTTCAACTTCAACCCCTGCCTTGCCGATGAAGCATTGTGTAAGCCACTAGCGAACCTGTTTTTTGTTCGCAAGAAACCATATTAGCGCATATTTTACATGTCATCCTTTTGTATTTCTATTATATAACACACATATTATCCTATCCAGATTTCTCATGCGATGCGTTGATGCGTGATGCGTTTACACATACAGCATGGCATGGATGCACATAGGAAACTGAAAGTGTGATGAGAACGCACGTCTTTGCTAAACAGTAGCTCGTCTAAAATGATTTATTAATAGAAAAATTGTAGATTTCCCTGCTAAGTTCAAGCTAATTAACAAACTCATATAATAAGTTATTATACACATCGGTATTCAACGTATCTTTCCTTGATTAGTATGCGTATTTCTACACGCTAGCTAATTCAATTTTTATATTATATATCCTCGTTCTCATCAGGTACTGACTGACAGAGTAAGTTAGAAGCTTGCTTTATTGGAATTTTGCTGGACTGGAACTGATTAAGTTGGACTCAGTTGGAGAGAGAGAGGTGATCGGTCAGTTCTCAGATAATCCAGATATTCTACTCGAACACTAGTTCCAATCATTTCCTACAAGTGAGTGCATGTTACGTGTAAGTTAACGATCCAAACTGAAGGTTGATACTGCCATTCCCTGCTCAACTTTACACATTGACTGTCTTTGTTCGAATGCATAAGTCGTGTAAAGGAAGCGTTTTATTGTGGAAATGTACATTGCTGGAAAATCTTTGTTCATAAACATACCTGATTCTTCGTGAGATGTATCTCAGTTGATTCGCATGTTGTATTTAAAGTTTCACCAATTTGTTCATTAGCCAAATTAGTAAGTAGAGTGAAAAAAATACTTTACAAGAATTGATCTGGCGTGACGGGTATAATGTCGCAGTTAGCTTTCAATTTTGGAAATAAACTAGAGTAAGAAGCATTCTCAAAAGGATAACTTTGGTGTAGTGTTCTATAATTCCTCTTGAGAACTAGTCAAACATAATATACCTCTGGAAAAATGACTTTCCTGACTTGTCCAACCTTCTCCAAACTGGTGCCTGGGTGCTGTTGTGCGAAAAAGACTGGATTTACAAAGAGGCAGTGGACCACCTTAATCATTTTTTCCCTGGCATACTTGTTCTGTGCTGCGGTTACTAGCTTACAAGCTCCGTTTTATCCCGCAGAGGCAAGCAACTTCAAAAAAATCCTATGAAATTATATCTTTCAAGAAGTTTATGCTATATATTTTTATGCATATCCAGGCCGAGAGAAAAGGGGCATCAGCAACAGAATATGGCTTGGTTTTTGGGGTCTTCCAACTGGTCTGCTTTGTAATTTCCCCGATATATGGAAAATACGTAAGTGTATTGATTTTAATTTGGCTTACACGCTATGCAATTAGTAATTTGCCCATAAAAATTCGACATATCATACTTTCCAGATGAACAAATTTGGAGCTAGAAAAATCTTTAATTTGGGGATTCTCTTAACCGGAATCAGTTGCTTCGTATTCGGGTAAGTGGATGTGGATTCTGTAACGTATCATAATATAAACTACAACGCTTGCATTATAACTTAGGGGTGGAGTTTTGCTTTTTGTTTATTAGATTTCTTGATAAGATCGATGACCATTTTTGGTTTATATTCATGTCGTTTGTTGTGCGAATATTGGAGGCAATTGGAGGGTAAGTGCCTATATGTAACGTATTTAGAAGCATTAATTCGACGGGAGTGCTTGAATTTTAAGGGTTGATTTCATGTCGCGTTTTCTCTAGCACGGCGTTCGTGACGGCTGCATTTACTATTATTGCTGGAGAGTTTCCAGATTCAGTGGCAACGACATTTGTAAGTTCACAAATTGCAGATATTGCGGATTTTATTGGAGAGAGAACTCACAGTTATTTTTTTATTAGGCTTCCCTTGAGACTTTGTATGGTATAGGACTGATTCTCGGTAAGCTGATTCGCCTCTTTTTGCTATTAAAATCATTAAATTAACTCACTTCATCTGCGTGTTCGGACTAATAAAATTTTCGTCGTATATTTAGGACCCTCGGTTGGTGGAGCTCTATATGAGGTAAACAAGATCAATTTTCTACTTTCTGCCTATTTTGCGACACAATTAGCGTAGAGTCGTGTGTGTGTCATATTATAGTGTAATGAGAGTTTGTCTTACTTATTCATAATTCTTGGAGGGTACATCTCCGTATTATTACTTAAATATAGGGTTTAGATAACGAAAATTAGGTAGTGTATCAACTCACCCCAAATACCCATCTAGGTATCAACTACCTAATTCAGACAAACATGATACATTGCTGGTTTGTATATTAAAATAGGAGAAATTGGATTGAATGAAAGGGGGAATGGGTCATGTATCAAAGATTTTGTAGTGCTTTTGGCTAATTTACGCATTTTTCCTTTCAGTTTGGAGGCTTCGTTGCACCGTTTACGGTCATCGGTGCATGTCTAATTGTGCTCAGTCTTGCGTCTCCTTTCATTCTCCCCAATGGACATTCCATGGATGGAGGAGATTGTAAGGACACAGAAGGGTTTGGTATTTTTAGCATTTTAAAATTACCAGCAGTGCAATTAGCTGCACTCACTATCTGGATGGGAACAAATTCCATCGGTTTCCTCAGCGCGTGTTTGGAACCGCATTTGAGACAGGTAATCGTCTCCACTAATAAAATACTTTTCAAGCTTTAAATAAATTAACACATTTGTTTGGTTTTTATACCTAGTTCGATTTGGATGTATTTGAAATTGGATTAATATTCATGTTGACGGGAGCCGCGTACGGGATTTCTGCACCCTGTTGGGGGAAATTAATGGACAAAATTTGCCATCCAAAGTATGTCGTGGTTATAGGGGCGGTGCTGATCATCCTATCTCACGTTTTCATAGGACCTCTTCCATTTCTGCCATTTGAAACGTAAAAAAGTCTTTGTGTTCATTTGTCACGAATCGTATTACCTTACACTGAAATCAATGCACCATTATAACTTCATCTCCTTGTAGTTATTTTCCTGTAATGTCCATTGGACTGATATTACATGGTATTGGGGTCGGAGCATGTCAAGTGGCAGCGTTTATACTGGCACTCAGGGAATCCATGTAAGTTCTACGTTAAAACTGTTAAAATTAGAAAATTAGAAATGCATCAATGTGCGCTTCACATTGCAATGTCTGTATCAATCTAAAACTTCAATCTAACATACCCTTTGCCCCTCACTCGTAACATGGCATATTAGGTGCCGCTAACCTAACGCCAGGTACGGTGAGTTTTTACATTATGTTTATAAAATACGTCTCCTGAATCCCCGAAAACTACAAATGTCAAAAAAGTTGCGCTGAATGATATCCCGTTGTGGCTGTCCATTAATAATGAGCTTTGTCAATTTCTTTGCGCGGATAGATCTAATGGATTTCCTGACAACTTGAACTTGTACAGGTTAGTTTAGTCCTGCATACATGAAGTGAATTTCTCATCACATATTCAAAAGTTGGGCGTATGATCTTTTAATGTTTTGTTAATATATTTTCGCCAGTGTTGTGTCGGGAATGTGGGCATCATTCCTAGCCCTAGGACTCTTCATTGGACCTAGCGTTGGTGGGATTTTACTAGACGAAGTTGGATACAGACCAGGATCTCTATATCCGTTTTTTGCAGCAGTTGTCGTGGTATGTGGTCAAAAGTTAATATGAAACAATTCATCTTATACTCGTGAGTACTCACATTCACCTTGCATGGGTTAAATATTACAGCTCTTCCTGGCCATAGGATACCTACTCTTTGAAGGGAAACGATCCCGGAATTACAAATTAGGTGATTCTGAATCAGAAAGATTATTACCTTCATTCCCCGGAAACATACCAGCAATTAGCACTTCGTCATTTGAAAAAACACTGGGTTATAAAACTAACTTTATTAAAACCCCTCCCACAGACTACGGGTCCTCCCACTAACCACTACTAACTCTCTCTCCCAGCTTGCGCGCGCTATCTTGACGCTGCTATTAACAGGGTATTCGCCAAACTGCTGGTAACAGCGGTATCGATCAGTCAGGGGAGCTCCCAGTAAGTTTCCCAAACTATTTACATGTAGTTTTAGATATGGTTCATATTTTTGTTTATTCGTCGAACGTGTACCGCTACATTTATGCCATAATTAACATGTAGAATGAATACATATTTTTTAATTTGATTACAATACGTAATAAATTAAAGATTTCAATACACAGTAAAATATAACTTGCAGTAAGTCGTATTTGATGACTTGTTTGTTCTTACTTCTAAACTCCCAAAAGTAGCACGAATAATTAGAAAGTATGCACACATGTGTTCGGCTCTGGCGAACGAAACTGCACAGTATGCACACGAGTGAAACATCTTTGGTTGGTTCATTGACTATTTCCAAACTTTCACAACACCATCCGACGATCCACTAAGAATGAAACTTTGATTAGGCGTGGCAACGGTCGAAAGGTCTGTGATGACGTTATGATGGGCGTATCCCATCATTATGGAATACGCCATTGTATTTGGAGCCCTTCCTGAGCTTCCTAATCCTCCATCTACGTCTGTCTTCTTATTGAGACCTGCATTGACACCGGGTATATTACTGCTCACACTGAGATCGTGAATCACTTCTACTCCATCAACAAGTCTAAACCGGAATTCTCCATTTTTAGAGAAGGTTGAGTTTGTTAGTTGTTGCTCTAATTTTTCTGGACTAATTAGTGTGTAGGAGTCGGCAGGCTGGTCAAGATCCCACCAGCGAATGCAAAAGTCACTACCGGCGGTAATAACTGCGTTGTGGTTTTTAGCAAACGTTATTCCATGAATGGATGTTGCACCGCGATCCGGAATACGAGTTTCCAGTGGTTTAGACAATGGAGGGAGAGGACTGGCCCATAATGAAATATGACGATTTCCTAAAATGCATAATGTACAAGTCCGCTATAGTATGTCCCAAATTACATGGTGCCTCGGAAAGTAAATTATTAATCACCACGGCCTACCTGTCTCTAAATTCCACAAAGATAAGTCGTTAACGTTCCTACACGATGTGAAAACACCCCACGGATGGAATGGCGAAGGTTTCATACGTCTTACAGGAAAGTCAGTCTTGATTGTGTTCACAGGTATTCCAAACCTCAAGTCCCAACAATTTAATATCCCTTTGGACGTTCCTGTGCACATCCAGTTTTGTTCTTCATCGGAGCAAAATGACGTTAGTAATCCTAGGTATTATCAAAGAGTAATTAATAGTCACCGCTCAACAATTAACTGATTTTTCATTCGCTAAAAGCCTACATTAACCTACCACACTTAAGTTCACAATTGTATTTGAAAACTTCTTTCGTTGCTATTCGCGTGTCATAACCCAATAAAGCCCCTAACTCCGTTCCGATAATGATCAGGTACGGTGAGTAAGATTCTAACCCTATTGGAATTCCCAGTTGCTCATTAGCGGTTCCGATTGGTAGAGAAAACACACATCTAGCTACCATGTTTTCGACACTGCAAATAAAAACAAGCAATGAAGAATTATGGAGTCAAGCCAAAACAGTATTTACACTGCAAATAGGTAACTGTTTTGTGACAGTTTTGCATACCTAAAACCGTATAAAGTCTGGTCGTCAGCTACCCCAATGATATTAGCTCCTGCAGCGTACGTGATGTTATTCACTGTTTTCTCTCCGGGTAAACGAATGTTGCATCGTGACCTGTTGGCCACATTTCTTCCCTCGATTTTCTCTGCATCCCAAATGCGAACATCGTCCCTGGAAGCAGTTGCAAATAGTCCCTTAAAAGTTGTCAAAGGGGTAATTTTTATCACAGAACTGGAATGCTCGGCAAGATGAGCAACTAAGATTCCTCGAGGCTTCTCAGTGAACGACGCTTGATATTGAGGAGGAGCCTGCTGATTTCTAATTCCTGACATTCCTCTCGCAGCAGCCGAACTTGGCAAATGGGTAACAAATCCATCACTGGTTGAAAAAGTGGATATGGATGATCTATAGTCAAGTTCCTTAATAGGTGGTGTGGTCATAATGAGAAGGTGACTCTGTAACTGCTGCTGCGTCACCCCTCCAAAGGTTCCCTTTCCGTTGCTTGTAGGAAATGCGGAAACTTCGGCTGATGACGTTCTAAGGCACCTTTGCGTGTTTACTTTCATTATGTGTTTCTGGAGAAATGATGCGTAAACTGAGTCCAGAGGCACGGGAAGTCCTTCAGCCTTTAGTCTTATTAAGAACTAGAAATAGAAAATCAAGTAGGAGAAAATTATGCCCGTGTAAATCAAATACAAATGCATAATAGATAAGTAGAATGGCAGAGCCTTATTACATTTGTTACTTCCGTCGAATCCGGTTCATCATTCCTGCCGTCTGCATTCCGAAGATGCTCAATTGCAGAAGCCAGCAGAGAACCTTTAGCTCGGGCACAGCTTTCATAAACTTGGCGATCTAAGGGGGATATGACCTTACTCAAAACTGACACTTCATTCACTCCATACAACGAGCCATACAAGGCAAGTTTTACGTACGGTTTTAACTTTGGTATTATATGACAATGGACATCCACGTCGGATAAGTTGTTCTTGATACTGGTAATAACGCCGACACTGGCATGTCTAAGCCATAAGTTTGGATGTATCACAAATGGTAACACTTCTTCTAGCAGGTCAAGAAGGAATCGATGACGAAAGAAATTAATTTCAGCTAAAGACTTGATTGTTAAAAGAGCCTCTCTCATGACGAATTCCTCCACATCAGACAGCCCTTGCTTAATCAGAGGAATGATAAGAGGAGCTGCATGGGAGCCGATAAATGACGCAACTGACGGTATACACTGAAAAAACGCTATTCGTAAATGTGTATCGTCTTTGTCATTCAAAAAAGTAATTAAATGTGATAGCAGAATGTCATGAGCTTTCGTTGGTCCAAAGTATGTGCACAAGGACTCCAGCGAGCCCGGTGTTGACACTAAGACACGTTTAACTACAGGATCATTGTCGGTCAATAAGTTGGACAAAAAGCCAGCAATAGAGTCCCTTTGTGAATGTAGTTCTGAAACAAACTGAGGATGCTGCTGATCCAACCGCTCCGGATCATGAAGAAACGATGCTTCCAAGTACCTGCATATAAATGATTGAGTGTAAGAAAAGCAGTTGGCACTGGTCAAATACGTGTGCAAAGTTGTTAAATACCTCATTGAGATTTTTGCAATTCTCGCTACGTTTTTGGCTAATGATATCCGCACGGCTACGTCTCTGTCCAGTTTTTCCAAAGCCGGAAAAATATAACCCGAAAACAAATTGTAATCCGACGGAGGCACTTCTTTAACATAATCTAAACAATCCACCAATGCTGTCAGAGCTTCCGCTCTAACACGTGGCGAGGTTGGATCTTCTAGCAAAAAGGTTATATAGGGAACAACGCGCTCCAAAATTGATTCATCGTTGAGTTTGCCAAGTAACATTTTGAAAGACTCCAAAGCATATAATTTCGCTGTCACTGACTGCAGTCCACGAACTTCGGCCGTTACCAATGACGTAAATATAAGCCCAAGCGTAGGGTCCGCTGGAAGATTCCTATTTGTTCGAACGCGTAATTTTGTAGTTACAAAACAATATCCAAATTTGATGATGGCGTAAAGTTATTGTCTAATTTACCTAATGTCTTGCCACAGTCTAACCATTCTCGAATCTGGTTTCATTAATGGCTGAAATGCAAGTATATCAAAATAGGACTGGAGTGTAGAATACAAAACCTCAGGAAATAGTCGGCCCCTAAAACGAGTAAGATATTCTTCGGCAGTGGATCTTAACGCTGGGTCTCTTTGAATCATGTGCGCCACTAATTCTCTGGCATTTGGATCTTCAATTTGTTGCAGAACTAAAGACGGATCGTATTCCCCAGCGCAAAACGAGAGTAATTGTGACAAATCAAAAGGTACCCTTCCTTCCGTAAACAGTTCAATCAAACAGCATCTATATAAACATTTGCATTTCGAAATCAGACCGACATTTAGAACAATCAGAAATATTAGGACCATAGGTCTACAATATTACCCTGCAGAAAAAATGTCCATTGAAGGTTTCAGTAAATGTTTAAGTTCTTCCTCTTGTGTAAGAAGATTGTCTGCACCAAGTCTACTTTTGTCATCATGAAATCGTTCTGGTGCAACATAACAACATCGTCTCCCGGCAGTATCAAAGAAGAATCCAAATATCGCTGATGGATTATTCTGGGGTAGGTACACAGGTTTGTAAGGGGCAAAATCACAAAGTAGTAGTCTCAATCCTGGTAAATATTCAAGTTAACATTGAACTTCAATCATTAATCATCATAACCATACATACCACCCAACGTATACAAATCAATGCATTGTCACATTTAATTTAACACTACTACTGCATACCTGGAGTTATGAGAATATTCTCCAACTTCAAGTCGCCGTGACATAAGCCATGCTTGTGAATCTGGGTTAAGCCACATAAGAGCTGGAATGCAATCCATAACTTTTCCGACCATTGAATAAAAGGTCGCGTCGACATTCGGTCATACAACGAGAACTTCACATACGGACGGATTGCAATAACTGACTTCTCCGTTGACTGGAATAATTATTTGAGCAAAAGCATTAGATCATAAAATGTGTGTAACCTACTTTATGCCTTTGTATTATTGGTGACAGAGAGAATTAAAAATCAAATACTTAAAACCACGCATTGTTGTAATATATATGCTAAAAATCATGAGGGAAACTTACAATTGTTTTTGTAAACGGGAGACAATTGGGCGAAGGTGTGGTGCTCAGACTGTGTTTCAGGTGCATAAGTCTCTCGCAGTATGCCTGGATTGGAACCGTGTGCTCGTGAATGACAAAGACTTTTACTACCCACAAAATGGGACCTTGCTTTGCTCGGCATACTTTTAAAAATCTCGTTGAGCCCAAACTACAAACAAAAAAATAATCAGTCAGGAAGTCAGGATCAAATTAGATGATACGTCAACGCTTGTATAGCACATAAATAAATATATTCCAAAATTCCAATAATGCAAATATAATATCGTTTATAAATATTTAAAGGTCTTCTTCTTGGATTACTTAGCATCAAAGTTCAATTCTGGAATATCTGTCAGGTAGTATTCGACAGGGCGAATCAAGGAGGGTGCATAGGCGACAAGTGTATTTCCCATTGTTCCACATTTATTTATTCCTGGGAGGACTTGAACAAAAGTTAAGTCTTTAAATGTATCCTGCAAGTAAATTAAAGTTAAAATTAAAAATTCGTTAGAGTCTTGTCCTTAATGTCACTTGTTGTTTCGGCAAATCATGCATCACAAACATGCACAAGGAACTTTATAAACTTACTTTTGACTTTTATATTATTTGGGGTTTGACAATGCATGTGCATTTAAACTTAATTACGAGAACATTTAACGATCCGATGTTGCTGTTGTTATTGCATAAATTACATAGTTTATTAAACTAGCTAACTTGCTTTATTCTCGAAGTTTAAACGTGCGTGGTTGAGAAGACATGAACATGAGACTATGAGATGAGACGTAGTTGACGCGACGTGACACGAGAAATTAGAGTTTCATGAAACTTCCCAGCTTTTTTGTTTACAAGATCCAAAAATACTTTTTAAAAGTTCATGCACGTCAGCACTCTTTCTTTATATACGTGTATCAATCAATCCGACAGAATGTGTGCACTCTGAAGCAAAATGGATATATGTGGATATTTTTTTAAATAAATTGCAAGATTCTTACAGGAAGGACTATTATGATTGAAAGAACGACTTTTTTTTAGCCCTTTGTAAGGAATCAAATGAGGCGCATATGAGCCAGCTGATGATGTGCATATTTTATCTGACTGAATTCGGACGGAATCCCCCTTTTCAGCAACATCAACAACATCACAACAAACAACAATGGAACGGAACAGAGAGGAATATAATGAGGATGAGTATCTGTATGCGATGAATGCACGATACATATTACACATACCCGTCTCATCTCATCTTATGCATATCATAACATTCGCATTCATAAAAACAACAGCGTATAAAAAAGTCTTCATCTTCATGTGTATCAAGTATCAAGTCACATCGTCTTCACATCATGACCATCCTTATATATGCTTTTATACTAAAATCCCGCAAACATTAAAAAATGTTATAATTATAATAGTATATGTAACGTAAATGCGCGTACCACAACATACACAAGACAGACTAGATGTGAACATTGCAAAAGGCACATTTTTTTTTGTAAAAATGCATTCTCTTCCTTCTCTATACTTCTAGACTATCTCTAGCTAGACTCATATAGTGTCATTCATATATAGCCATACTTTTTACTTTTCGCGATGATCTCTCATGTTTGCTCTGTAATTTACTTTTTCAGCCCAATATAAGTCCCATCCCAGCTCATTACTTTAGGATCATCATCATCAAATTGAGTCTACAACACAAGCCACAAGCTAAAAAGCATTTATAGCACACTTGCACATTTTTGGATAAGCACATAGGTACTATGCATAAGGCATAAACATAATATAGCACATCAAGAAGACGCAACGGAATATGGAATGGTATGGTTTAATGGTTGGGGTATCCTCTAAACTATACTATTGCTCGTATTCGTATCGTGGTGGTTGGTATTTTGTTAGTATATCTTCTCAAACGAGAGCGAATTATTACGTGTAGAGCGATTTCTGATATTATAAAGATTGCTACTCCGTCTGTGTGCACAAAAATGATAACCCAGCGTTGTGCATACCAACCAGCCCAGCAGGTTTGCAAGTTTTTGTCCCTACAATGATACACATGGATTTTATCAGTTTATTTTTGAAGTGAGTAAAAGTGGTGGTGACCTGGTGGCTGTCTGGTTGCTATATGCTTGCTATACTGCTTCACAATTTCACATCGTATCGTGTCGTACTTTACTAATACAACCTTTTACAATTATTAGTTGCACCCTATGTATCTTTCTTTTATACATAACATAACTAACACACACATACATGCATCCGCAAATCCGCATCACACATTAATATCACATCACATCACCAAAAGTTGTGCTGTGTTCTGTGTTGTGTTGTGTGTAGTGCGTATATGCACAAGTACGAGATAAACGATATAAGATTTTTATGAATCACTCATACATTTCTAGTAATAGTGAGGGCTGCTGAGGAGACTCTGATTCAGCTGCTGTATATTTTATATATGCACGAACGATACATTTTATGGATAAATATACGAAAACGAGGAAATTCGTGTATCGTTTCGTTATTGGAGTTGAGCAGCAAACAAGTCTATTAAATGATAAACTCCTGATAACCTTGATCATCTAGATTAAAATTCTACATCATAGCGCACTTCTACTACTTTATAACATTCAAAACGCTCAGTGAAAATTTGGAAAAAAAGGAGTTGGGTTAGTTTTTAGTATCAGTCAAAAATCAGAGACACACAACAGTTGTGTGCGTTTCACAGGTGGTAGTTGGTGGTGGTGACGGTGATATACACCTTGTTCGAGCACACTCATTCATTTGATTATCTTGATTTTTTAATACAAGAGTTTATTGCCATTTTGTGAACTTTGCAGGTGGAGTGTGGAATATATGTATAGAGATAAGTGGGATTCTGTTTTTGGCAATGGCTACGGCAAACACATTGATAACAATACACATAATAATACACCCGTCGTGTGCGGCGATATGTGATCGGGAGTTGTGTTGAATGAACGCTGAGATGAGATGACGATTTTGATACAACAAAGCAGTAGTAAGTAGAGTTGTACAGTGATCTTGTGCATAGATGATGACATAAGTTCAAAATCCTGGGTGAATATGTAAATGTAAACTGTGTAAATTTTGTTAAAAGTAAAACAAGAGATCCTTTTTGGAGAAACCACGCGATCATAGCGGTTGATGTTGAAGGCGTTGACTACTTTGAATCTGTTGAATTTAGAAAAGTGAAGAAAGTTGCTATTCTGTGTGTTTGTCATTTGTGCTACTTGGAAAGTATTTTAAATCACACTGTTCCATGTGTATGTAAATATAACATTGGAGAGAGGAGAGTGAGATATTAACTAAAACCCAATCTGGCTGGAACCAATTTATCGCTGAAACCGTAAAACCACCACGCATTTTGTCTTTTTGTTGTTCCGGGATCACACACTCACAACGCAACGGAACGGGATCCAAGAAACCCTAGTCGGCAACTAGTGACCATGCTCTTCGCATGAAGCTCTACTCGGTTTCAACAAGACTCTTTGTAAAGTAAGTTATTTGAATTTGAATGTTTAATTTTATGAGAGACGTTTTGTCTACGACTGAGTTGTCTATTTAATTTGGTGCTTTGTCATGCTTTCCACATAATTGCTAACAAGCTGGGGGGTATGGGTAGTGAATTAAGTTTAAAACTAAAGCGTAAAAGCATCTCTCTGCATTGTGAATTCCCATCAAGTCCCTTTCCCATCCAATGTGGGTACACACACAACTTTAATTAATGTAAAACAAGACAATTTAGACACGACAATTAATAATATGGAGCTTCTGACAATGACAAACGTGATTAAAATGGTGAAAGTTGCGCAATTTCCTCAAGCAAGGCTAATTGTAAAGTGGTCTTTTTGTCATTGCGAATAAAAATATTATATATCAATATCAACTTCCTCCTTTAATGTGTGTGTGATGCAACAACGATTTATGATGATGGGCTGCATTTGGGAATTGCGAAACAAATGGCACGAAGACAAAAAACATTGGACATTACAATACATACAATACGATTGAAAACATTTTATATCCCACACAAGAAACAAAATGAAAAAGAAAGAGTGAAATAATACCAAGTCCTCAGTCCTCACTTTCTCATTTCATATTACAAGAATGGAAATGAAATTGCGTCTCACACAAGGGGAAAGTGTCAAATGTCAACCTTGGGCCTTGGGCGAGTATTTTTTTCTCAATACAAGTAATATTAACAGCATATCATTATAGGCATAGGTGTTCAGTCAGAAGCTAGCTGAGCTTCGGCTTCGACTCAGGTTGCACAAGATGCAAAGATGCATAGGTAATGATGATGGGATAAAATTACATTGATGTGTATTGAATTGACACGACGAGCCACGTCTGAGTCTGATTGAATGATTCATTTTGACTTAATATGCATTGCCGATTGACATGTAAAACCCATGTTTCAAGGAGTTAAGGAGTGTATTACGTTACGTATTACGCTAAGCCATGTGCTTATGCACACTCACGTGAGAAGTACAGTGTGGACACGTTCGTAGGAATGTAATCTAACAATAAGACGAGTAATAAATCGGAGTGGTCAGTCACCAAACATTGCATTAAAGAAATCAGATAAAAAACGCGTAATTGTTTTTCTTTGATGATTGACGAGTTACGATTACATCAAGTTGCACCACATAGGCGAACGTATGGTGTGCCATCTCATTAGTTTTTCCATTTTAGGCATAACTTTCACGGGCGTTATTGTTGTTGATTATATTGGGTGGTAGACAAGACACCAGACACCCTCAGTCCTTTCTTTTATCGTCCTTCTGCTGGGGTGGTAGTGCGAAGAGAATGTACAAGGGAGTTTCTTCTTCTTCATTCCATCATATCCCTTTAATTGATATTGCTCTTCTTGGTCATAATTATAACTAATTAACCAGTATCGAAAATGTGAGCGACAGGTGCATTAGCTAATGAGGGACTTTCTCACTAACGTGTGTGTGAAGTCTCCTGTGAAACCTGAAGTGTCACTCGTCAGCTATCAAACTGCAGTGATTGAGCACGCATACGTCAATTTTACTTTTAGAAATCTTTTGAAATTTGAAACGTGCCATGTTATGGGCGCTGCTGCTGGCTGCTGTAATGCTTACCTCGATACATAATTTTCAAAATCAAAACCACTATTTTGTTGTAATCGTTTTAAGCTGAAGTGATATCCTTCATCATATCATCATCATCACGCCTCGCAGCTTGTGCGTTATTTGATTTAGGTCGTCGTTCCCAAGTGGTTATCTGAAACCACATGTGTCGTACACGACTAAATTACTTTTCTGAATAGTGAGAAATATTTTTAAACCGCTAGGTACTCCACACATCATTGCATCGACATCGCATCTGGTAATTTTAGGAATCCATTCCAAGCCAAGTCCACGCGTTTTATATTACAATACACAATTCTTTCGCTAGCGCCAAGGGCGTGTGCATGCATTTATGTACTGCAATAATAATACTGATGATGAGATTTAGTGTGCATTGTACCGTGTTCAAAGTGCTGTAAAAAGCTGTAGGTCTTAACCTTTACTCCCTTTAAGTGCATGTACAACATGCAATTTTCAATGGAGGCATTTTATAACGAAGTGACTAGTCCTGTTAAAGACACAAATTTTGTGTAGGAATGAGTGGTGCGATGATGATGATGGTGCTTGCTTAGGTGTGTGAGGTGCAAAAAATTATTGATAGACAACAAACAAGAATGAATATACATTAACGTATTATATTCTTTTTTGCAATTCAACTGTGAGATGATTTCCATTACGTAGAAATGATTTTTTGATGCTGCGCTTGTGTGTTTGTTTTTTAAGCTTCACTCATGCAAATACAAAATTTCATCTAACGTCATAATATGCAATGCATAAATTTTTATTGAGCGTAGTACCCCCAACCTGCGTCTGATATGTAATGTATCACAATTTTAATAGAGAACGTATGGGTTTTTGGTAGGGATGATGATGATGTGCTTGGGTGAGAGGAAGAGGTTTTGTTACTGGTCATCGTAAAATTGCTTGGTGCGCCTTAATTACAGGTTGAGAGTATTGTTTGGAATGGAATGTAATTACGTAGACTTCGTCAGTCTGGTCTTTTGCCTGCTCGCTGACTCTCCTTATATGCAAAAAAAAGCCCTAGAGGTTGTGCAAAATGTAGAGAGGACTAGCTAAAAATTCAAAAAGCATCCACTTTCAACAACCGTATTGTTCAACATTCTCGTTATTGCAACCCATATTTGAGGACACATTCACGGCACATCCACCAAAAACCATAATAATAATATTACATAGGTAGTGCAGTTTTTTGTGTTTATTGTGAAAACGAAGACGAAGAAGAAGTGCGAAACTGCGAAGTTTTGTGCAGGAGTACCGTAGTAGTAGTATACCTAGTTTAGAGCTCACAGTCTGAATTAAATTGAGTCGAATCTCTCCACACACTAAAAACTCATTCATCGTTCGCTCGCTCGCTTGCTGCAGCAGCAGCAGAAGCAGAAGAAGAGTGAAGTAGAAAGTTTTGCTTTCCTCACGAAAACGTTAATTTACAATTACAAAAGGGTGTAATATTAAGGAATTACGATGGGAAATAACAGAAATTTAGTATTATAGGTTCATATATTTATTGAATTTTTGCTCTTCTTTACAATGCAAACGCATGGGATGATGGTGGTGTGGTGGAGGTGGTGGTGCAGTGTTTGAAAATTATTTTTTTGTTACCTTCTCTCTGTTCTCATTGTAATAGAGGTTGTTCATTCGCTACAGAACAGCCGTGGAGGTATACTCCATTAAAAGCAGGCATGCCTCGTGAGTGGCACTTATATTTTGCAGCCCATCTTCAGCTAGCTCCTCAGTAAAAAGTTCGAAGAGGTTGGATTTTAGAGCGATAAACTCTCCCTAGAATCACTTACTGATCATCACATCGCTTCTACTACTATTTTACTCTATTTTACGATCTACTCTGGTTCAGTACGAGTACGACGCGCTGTTTACATGTAAACTATAAACTTGTGTAGAAGCTCTCAACTTTCTTCGTATTTTATCGCCATTAATCCCTTGCCTAGTTTCCATTAATCGTGGTGTGGTGGTTCTTGGTGCAGCTCTTGTAAATTCCTCAACAACACCATTACAGCAGCAGCAGGATTCAATAAGTATCAAATGGTCGATGTCAAACAATCAAATCAAACACAAAAGTGTACCGAAGAGTTAGGTATGCAAAATAGTGAGTGAGTGAGCCTGAGCGAGCCTGAACCTTTTGTCCTTCGCTATAAGTAGTTGTTACTACTACTACTACTACTCCTCTCCTCTAGTGGGATCGAGATTTTTGAAGTGATTGTTTTGTGCGCTCTGTCTACCTTCACACGCGCTGACGGATGGAGCTGACACGAGGAAGGAAGCTGTGCTTGTATATGGTATCTCTTTTAATATTATGCTACTACTGCCACGACGCTTCCCTCTATAATAGGATCGCACTAATGTAATTTGTTATTTCTCTGCTCATAAAAACGCGCAAGAAGAAGTTAGTGGTGCTCCTGCTGGTGATGTGTTATGCATATTATGTGCTGTGAACTTTGTAAAACACATTTGTGAAATGGGATTTACACAATTGTGGAATGGAATGATGAAGTACAGTTTTACTGTTATCATTCTTCTTCTTCTTGTTCGATGTCGATGGGTATCTGCATCGTAGCAGGGAAGTTGGCATAAATTGTGCCGTTTTGATTGTTGATTGTGTATGCAGCAAGCAGCAGTGTGCAGTTTTAAATTTTTTTGTAAGAGTCTTGAACCCTTTTATCGTGTCATCATCAGGAGGATGTCACGTTGAGTCTGAGGACGCTGGGTATTTTAATTCGGAATTTATTCAGAAACTTTAATGCACTCCAATTCAATTGAAGCTTTGTTGATCTCAGCAAGCTATAATTAACTTAAAGCTCAGGATGGGCCGTGCTCATTCATGTAATCTAATGCATTTTACTACTGTTTCTGCTCTTCTCCTGCTTATGTGGGTAGTCTAACAATAAAACGGTGTGTCTTTGGAATCAAAGACATTTAAAAAAAAAGGCTGTGCCATTCATTAAACCTGTTTTTGTTAAATTAACAACAACTAACCTACCTACTCCTTACAATTTAATCCGGAAAAGCATAACAATTACATCACACACATGCTATGCTAATGTTTAAAGCATTAAAGCATAAATAAAAAATAATGTACGCGTTTTTCACATCCGAGATTACTGTTCCACATTTTACTCCGTGTGCATTTTATTATTATTATTATTATCATCATTTTCAGTTCTTGTTCAGTTGCTCAGTTCTTTCTTTCTCGGTTGGGTTATATAACCGTTGTGCTTCATACTTGTGTGGAGGTGGAATGGAGTGGAGCATGCCTCTGGAAATCCGTCTTTCAGATTGACCAATGTGCACTACTACTGTACACATTTCTAGTTTTTTTCCCAACCGAATTCGTTTATTGCGTGATTGCATCTCTGTGTCCGCTGCCCTGTTGTCCTTGACGTGACGTGTGTAGCGTGGTGCACGTAATCAGTCGCTCGGCATCCTCCTGTCAAATATTTTATAAAGTGGTTAATAAGACAATACGCCTCTCCGCTGTTGAAACGAAAAGGTTGAGTCATGTACATATTTATAACGAATTGACATGTTCGTTCGTATCAGTATCAGTCAAAGAATGGAATGTTATTGGCATTTACTTATAATAAATATGCATTCATGCATACATGCATGTCAGTCTCATGCTATTGTTGAAAATTTTAGTCAGTATGTCCAGTATACAAACAGCATGAGCTCAACTTTTTTTTTGGGGTAGACATTATGCTTCCCTCAGCTCAGTTTTGGGTCTCATAATAATACAAATACCAAGATATATTATCTGTGTGTATGTGCATTGCATTGTATTCTAATTTTGGCAGTTGTTATTATTACAGCTCAAATCAAAGGCTAACAAATATCAAAGGGCATAGAGCATATATTGTACCTGGGTATGGTATGTGTAAAAGTGTACCATACAAAATACAAGCATTTCTTACAAGTTGTAGCTGTAACAGTAACAGTAACATTAAACCAAGAGGTAAAATATTTTGCTTACATGTATGCACATCGTAGTAGCTGCTTGCTACAAATTTCTCAGTAACAATCTAGCGTGAATTGGATATTTGATATCTTTGGTTTTAAGGGACTTGCACACATTCTAGCATTCTACTCAAGAAACGAGAAGACTGTAAAAGTCAAATAGGTAACTTGCGTTCAAGCCGTCATAATGTGGAGAGAAATGAGATGACATGACAGGAGATGAGACAAAATGTTTTTTCGAAAATCTTAAAAACTGTGGCTGCTAGAGTGTTTACACACAGACAGACGGACAGACAGACGGGAAGGTAATCGCAATAACTTGCTAAGCAAAGCTTGAACGCAAGTTAATAAGCAGATAACGTAAATGTATTTAAACAATTACAAAACCACGACCAAGCGTAGTGGACTAAACGTACCTTCCCTTTTCTCCAATGTCACGAATGTAATCTTTTAAATGTTTGACGTTTAAATTATTCAGGGTAAGCCGTAACCCTCTAGCTTTCCTGGAATTTATCGTTAGTATGGATGTTTTCATTGATGATTGTGCAAAAGATATTCAAAGTATTCTCTCACGTCATCACATTTTTTAATAGCTGACAGCCTACCACCACCAAATAAATATTCTATCTCAACATGTGTTTTTATTTTTTTTATTTTGCAGTCATCTGACGGAGAATATACGTGCTTCTCAATTGAGAAAATGGGGTCCATGAGTGAAAGCCTGTTCGCCTGGGTGGCCACCCTGCCACCGTACACAAAGCGCAACGTGGATCCCCGTCCTGAAGACTTCACAGATGGGAGAATGCTCGCCACCCTGCTCAAAGATGTGATAGACCCCGACTACTTTAGGGACTTGAGCAGTGACTCCTCACCCCTTATCCAAGTCATGAAAAAGATGAGACAGTACTTGGAAGAGCAGGTAAATGTAAAAAATATACCCCCAATGTCTTCATATACTATTAAAACCCATTCACCATTTAGTTTATACCGGAAACGTCAGATTTTTTAATTAAAAGAAAACAGGCCGTCTACTAAAAAATCTTTTTTTTTCTCTCACTCCGCTGCTGAGGCTCACGACGTGATTTGCCAACTTGGTGTTTTACATGCAATAGGAAGTGCTTGTAACTTTTAACAGGCCAATTAGCCGCTCTGTATGTTTTCGCTAATGCCAAAAAAAACTAACTATTCCATTCATTTTCACTTTAGTAATGTTGTGATATATATACAGGTGCACATTACTCATTTGCGGTGACTGCACATACGCGAGAGAGAGAGAGACCAGCAGCAGCAAGAATTTTTTTTGGGCAGTGTAGTGGAAAAGGGATATATTTCGCTAATTCGCTCGCATAGTATTATCGTGTGTGTTGAGTGATATGATGATGTTGTTGTGCCAAACTAGTAGACACAGGGCAGCAACAAGTTGAGAAAAGAAAACTAGTATAAAAATTAATGCTTTTGTAAATGGAATATGTATTGAGTTTCGTAAGAGGCTATTTTGTGTTCTCTGCACTGAACTCGCTCTCTTCTCAATTCTCTCCTCTCTACCATTTTTTGAGTTGTGTGTGTGATACGAAGAGGGTTATGAGTTTGACCTTGCTGCTCTTATAAATGATAATTTTTTGAGTAGTACAACTTTGAGTAGAAAAGAACCACCTTTTTTGATTCTGTGCCATATAATGATGCTGTCGTGCATGAATGCAAATCCAGCACAGTTGCACCAACAAAAATTTTTGTAGGAACTGTTTTAGTCTATGTTCTGTCTTTCGTAGGTGCAGGAGGTGCACAACAGCCTTGTATTAAAGCATACTTATCATTATCATTATTTTTTGAGAGATGAAATGAAGTTTTGAGTGGTGGTATTTTTTGAGAGCTATTAGTGCAAGAAAACCTGTCAGTGCAGTGGTCATTTGAGAGATTTAACAGTACAAATCAATTAGAAAACCTTTATTTTAAGGGTTGCCTGCCGTCGAGGGCGAATGGCACTAAAACTGGGAGTGATAGTTCTAGTTTCGTCGTTGTTACGTGAAGAAATGTCATTTAAACCCCGGAAATGTTATTTGTGTGTAGGTTGGACACGCGCTTCCCAGTACGCTGCTGCCGAACATTCCTCGTATTATGACAACTGGGGATTTGCATGAGATCAGTCGGCTTCTGCAGCTACTTTTGGGATGTGCTGTCAATAGTCCCAGAAGGGAAGACTTTGTGAACAGAATACAGACAATGGCAACAAGTGTTCAGGTACGGAAGTGCTACTACTACTGTCAGAGGAAATGAGATAGTGTGGCTGTGTGTGTGGTGGACTGTGGTTGGTGTTGGTTGGTTGCGTCTGGTGGAGCACGATGTCAAATGAGTGCCCCTTGGAATAATTACTTTTGTGTGTTTATGCCAGGCGGAAATTGTTACAGCAATTCAGGAAATCATGGAAGCAAAGCCGGAGGAACAGGGGAGTAGCGAGGATGTGGTGGAAATGCAGTTGAAGAAGGCTCGCGAGGAAATTGCCGCATTGCAAGATGACAAGGATCAGTTGTCCCAGGTAAGATTCCGAAAAAAAATACACTTTTCATCAGTTGGATTGAATGTAACTGGTTTGCTTTTAGACGTTGGAAATTGGAATATATGCCATGTTGTTGAATATTGCAGAAATGCCATGAACTGACGCAAAAGGTTCTCCAGATAAATGTGGAGAAGACGGCGGTGCTTACTGAAAATGAGAGACTACAAGCTCAACTCGCTGGGGATTTCAAGGATCCAGAGTCAGTCCATATGTCCATGAGGATTCACGAGGAGAATCGGCGAGAAATTGAGCAACTGCGTGAGAGAAATTTTGAGCTGGAAGGCTTAGTCGATGATTACAAAGTCAAAAATCAGGTACACGAACACGACGAATGAGTGTTTTCATTCAGTGCTTTGACCAAATTGGGTTTTTTCTAATATACTTAGTTTTTTTACCTTATTTACTCAACTAATTGTCAACTCGACTTTCATGTTTCACAGGTGTTTCAGCAGCAAATTAGCGAAATTCACGCAGAAGTGGCATCAAAGCGGAAAGCAGAGGAGGAAAATGTTAGGCTGAAAGATGAAATGGATTCGCTACGGGAACTTGCTGCGAAAGCATCTCAACTGGAGAAGCAGTTGAAACTGTATCAAAAGAAGTTGGAGGAGATGGGTGATTTAAAACAAAATCTGAAACTGCTGGAGGAGAAAAACTTGGAGCTAATGAAGGTAACGGCCGACTGGACTAGGCTGTGAATGAGTTACTACTACATGTAAAATCCTTTGTCCGCATTGACTAATCCAATGTATTTTATTTATTTAGACAAATTTCACGCTGTCAGACGAGAATAAAAAGATACAAAGCTACAAACAGCAGCTGGACGCTTTGAAAAAGGATTTAACAGAGACGCAGCAAAAACTCTCACAAGAAACTCAAAACGGTTGGTGACTCAAACCAGTCTGTTTTCCAATTAGTTCATTCTGGTTGAAAGTGGAGTATAAAGTTTTTGTGTAATTCTTTTAGCATTGAAAGCCAACTTTGACTGTGGAAAAATGCGAGAGAAACTGGAAACGACGCACCGAATCGTCGAAGTGCTCCAAGAGGAGAAATCCCGTTTAACAGAAATGATTGAAGAGCTAAGACTGAATAGTATGGGAGGAGGGTCTCCCGATGGCATGCACATACCTGCGGACGGATCCGTCGATTCAATCGAACTGTTACCACCTCTTATTCGACAAAAGTTGGTCAGACTTGAGGTAAAATAAAAACATGCATTTTTACTCCTGCTGCTGCTTGCTGTGGCTCAACACAAGGAATATAAAATTTTGTGGTCAAATTGGCCCAATATATGGATCCCTATAAAATTGACATGCTTTTTCAATTCTCATTTTTTAGCTTGAAAATAAGAAGTTGCAGGAGGAACTAAAGACTGCAATGGATAATAACCCGTCTCACGAAGGCTCTAAAATCTTGGTAGAACAGCTACGCAAACATGAAAAAGAGTTGGATGAAGAGATTCTCGCTAAAAATCAAGAAATCCTCGACATCAAAGCAAACTATGAAGACCAGCTGAAGAGGCTAGAAGCCATTTTAGCGCACAAAGATGAAGAGTTGAAGAAAAAGGAAGCTCAGTACAGTAAGTGGCTCAAAAAATACGTATATGTAGCCGTAGGAGTGCCAGTGCAATTTGACTTGAAAATAGAGGCTAGCGAATGGCGTGCTTTGCGTGACTAATGACTAAATTATCATTTAATTATAATTTGTAGAAAAATGTATGGAGAAGGCCAAGAGTGTCATCACGACATTGGAACCTACCGCCGCTCCTGGGCTAGATCTGGGCAAGACCGAAGAGCAAGAGAAGGCGAGGGCGGTGAGGGAAGTGGAAGAGAAACTGTTGAACTCCATGTTTTACAACTATAGTCTTACCCGCGTCCGAGACAGCGTTGAGGCGAGGAACACGACGCTGCTGAAAACTCACAGAATGCGGGCGTCCAAGAGGAGGAGTGACTTGTGATATCGTCGTCGTTATTGTGATTCAGACTGTTCTGTGTTTCAGTTTTAGAGTTTTTGTTTTACGATTATGCGAACACGTTTTCACTACGCTTGAGAATTTTTTTTGTATTTTGTGGTGATGCATAATCTCGTGATCCTCGAATTTCAGAGAAAAGGGTTTGAGGGGTTCGGCTTAATAATATTGGTTAAGTGAGAACAAAAAAATGAATGAGGATAAAAACTGTGTTTGAGTTGAGTAACAACCATAATATAATTTTTAAGACGCTAGTTTCTTGATGCCATATGTATTTTCGGGTCTAACCCAAAAGTTAGTTATTACACTTATGACAAAAAAATTCTTTGTAAGATTTAATTTAAGCTTTGGACTTTCGTCTAATGATGATTTTTTTTAAAGTTTGCATGCCTTCAGCGAAGTTTTTATGGATTAAATATTGACTTAAAATTTTAAACCAAAGAAACTATATAGCTATAAATATATACATACTTATACTTTATAGTTGACGTAATCTTAACTCTCAACTGAAGACATGTTTGTGATAAAGCTCTGCTGGAACTTGTTAGGTCGCCGCCGCGTCGTGAAGCCGCACGCATCACTTTCGTCGTGAACTGGATCGTGTTTGATCTTTTTTGTCACAAATTGCTTACCTCATATAAATATTAATAATAATAATATGAATATCCTGCCGAAAAAGGGTTGCTTCGTAGACTTTAGCCATGGCGAACGTTTTTGCACTGTTCAGTATAGTCATCTCATCATCATCATCATCAGCCTGCGGATTGGCTGACACACACGAAGTCTTTTCTTTTTGGTAGAAATCATTGAATTGTGCCTTTATTAACATAGTGAATTCCAAAATAATGTGCTACTAATTGTTCGTAGATGTTATATGAATATACATATATATACGTATAATATAGTAATGGAACCACTATACGTAATTAAATTATTCTTGATCATTCAAGTAAAACTGTGTCTCCTGATTATTGGGTTTATTATGCACTAATGTAAACAAATTATAATCATTAGCTCATGTTTCCGCTTTGTTTGCTTGCACCTGCCAAATTTGACAATGGGATTCCCGTTGCGTGAAGGTAAACACCAAGAAAAGTTCATAGGTACATATTGCACACGGAATTATGATTAAAAACGTGTTCCATGCAGTTAATTACGTCTGGTCCCCCAATCAGCACGCTGGATTCCCATGTTTTTACCAGGTGAGCATTTTAAATGTCGCCAAAAACTGCTCCAAAGTTGTTTAAAACCCAACCCACTTTCACCATCAATCTGGACGACTCGGTTCGCCGAGTCCTCCGTCAAGTGTTCCCAAGTTCCCCTCCGAACAGCCCAAAGCATTGGCTTTTGCATATACAAGCTCGACTCCCGAAACGAGCTAAGATTTGCCTGGCTCAGCTTCCCCTTCCTCGCCATGGTTCTCAACGTCGCCTACCACCTCGCCGGCTTCTCCTTTTTCCACTCCAACCGAGAGGAATTCCAGCTCGGGCCGGACAGCACCACGGAAGCGGTGACGACGACCTTTGTAACGTGCCTCTATTTGGGTGGCCAGTTTGTGGTCCACTTGTCCCAAATTCTGCATCGGCAGCAGATTCCCGGCTTTCAAACAGCCGTCAACCATCTTTTGTGCTCCCTTTTGGCGAAGAAGGAGTCCACCAGCAGTAGCAGCAGCGTCATAACAGTTGGCAGCCAACTCCTCTCGCTAAACTCTTTTGGCAGGGAGAGCAACCGGAGGATCTTTGCGATATTAGTCCTGACAGCTTTCAGCTGCATTTTTCGGGTGGGGAGATGTGCCTCCATTGCCTTCGACAGATGGGATGAAAGCAGGAGTCAGGCCGAGTTATGGAGATTTGCCCTCTTCACTCTGATTATTGGAGCGTATTCCCTCCTCTTTCTGCCCTACAACATGACCCTCCATTGGATCACGATGTATGTCAATTTGTTCCGGGTTGCACTTCGGATTTTGAAGTTGGAAACCCAAGAGCTGTCATCATCGACGAAAGGAGGAGGAGGAGGAGGGGTGGTTAGTGGGGACGACGAGGTGGAGCGGCGGAGACAGCTCCTGGGTCACAAATTGGATTGGTTTTTTAGCCAATACAGAAACATCCAGCGGTTGGTCGACGAGCTGAGCAACTTGTTCCAGATTTACATTCTCATCTCGGGAGGGTGTCTCCTCGCCATGATGCTCCAGGAGACCTTCCTCGTCCTTATTTACGTCCAACTCGGGGAGTGGATTAATGCAAGTGGGTCTGTGGCGGATTTGGCGGTGGCAGGATTCTCATTCTTCACCATATGCTCCGCTTGCACGGAATTGACTTGTGAAGTAAGTCGATAAATCTTAAATGGCCTTGAATGAAAAAATATAAAATAAAATAAATCTAAAATTTCATTCCCGGGTTTTAAGGCTCTCGCTGCTGTGAATTCATTACAAGACATAAAGCTACGGAGTATACCATCCGATATGCATCTGGAGGTAAAAAAGAAGGAAATGAAAAAAGAAGAAAAAAAAATTATGTACAAATTCCTCCATAAAGCCTCGCAGTCACTGTATGTAATAAATTCATGGATTTATGTGTATCTAGTTTTGCGTGAATCTGCACATGTGTGCAAATAACCCCGTGGTCGTATCTCCCGGAAAGTTTATTAGCATCCACCGAAGAATAATTCCGTCGGTGAGTTTGCCAGAACCAGAAGATATAGCGGATATGAAGGGATTATATTATAAGTTATAAGGATATAAATACGTGTGATAAATAATTCCGGTTGATTATTTCTTTCTTCTTCTACAGGTTTTAGGTCTCGTCACAACTTACATGATAGTTTTATTGCAATTTCACGAGAAGGATAAATAACCGATAGACACTATCGGCGGGACTATATAATATAGTCTTATTGTTAATTGATAGTAAATAAAAACGTATATTATTTCATTGCCAAACAACCCCTTCCTTCCATTTCCTTTCTTACCATATTTTATATATATAGTGTTTTTATCTTGAAAGCACAGCCCACCAACTAACTCGCGTAATTGGCCTGCATCTCCCATCCCCGTCCAACTTTTGCCCAGGTAAGCAGTCTCTTCTGGTGGTGGAAGAAGAAGAAGCGGAGGCAGTTCTCACTTTCCTCGAGTTGCACTCTCTCCCAATGTTACAACTTGGCTCAGTCTCGTCCCACTTTGTGTACAGTACCTCTTCAGGATGTGAACAATAACCTCTGGTCAGCGTCATGAAGCATTGGCCATTAAATGCCTCAAACCAGTATCTATCCTTTCGAGATGGTTGCACCGTTTGGTTGTAGCTACAAGGATTTGGCGTACATCCCGGTTGCTGCGAATCCGTCGTCACGACGAGCCACTCGGACTCCTTGCATGGGCCCTATATACCATATCATGCCATCAACCATACGTGAAAAATGATGAGCATGAGCAATTATTATTATTGAAACAACAGAGGGAACAACTACTATTTTCAGAATCAAAATAATAAAAGCTCAAACCAAACCAGAGGCCTGGCTTAAAACTGTAGAGTAAACATGGAGAGAGAGAATAATGCAGTATAAAAGTTCAACAAAAGACGAGCTAATCTCTGATGGCTCTGAAACTTGAGAGAATCATCAAATTCATGAGCCCTTTCGGATCATAAAACTATACTCGCTCTACCTCCATCGTGCACACCACCGCACTGCGCCGTTTATCTGATAGCAAAAAATTAATGCCGAAGCTTACACTGTTTAAATTCGTGAGGTGTGTACACGGGATACGCTAACTCCTAATAAAATACACACACACACACGACATATTATCTGACTGCTGAGCCCACAAATGGGAACAAAGACACGAGCAGAATTTTCTCCTCGGTTTTTGCATTGGGTTACGTTACGTTACGTTATACTACTACTCTTTTCCCTTGCCCTTCTTGAAGCTTGAGGATAACAGATAGATTAAAAATTAATTTATGCCTCTACCTGCTCGTTCGTAAAGTAGCAGCGGCCCTCTGGAGCCCAGTAAATCAGCGGTCGGGCACATCTATAATAAAAGTTGCAGTCGCAATCCCCATATTCCGAGTCTCCAATTCGGTAGAATATCATGTTGTGGCCGCACGGGCCGCGTTGATCGATATGCCAACATTTCCCAGTCCCGTTGTGGTAGCGGTACCATCTGAAGTGGGTGATGTTGTCGTTGCCCAAGTTCTCTGGACAAAGTCCAGGCCTGCAGAAGCGGAGAACAGGTTGGTTTGGTTAGCATTGGGCGGATGGCTCTATATACTACTACGATGATAATGAAATTAGCGCTGTCATTATGACCACCTACCACACCACCACCACCACCCAACGTGAACGGAGCAACTTGGTCGTCTATAAAATTCTAGAGAGAAGAGAGAGAAACAGAAAATAAACTTACGAGTCCGGGACTGGTGGAGGAGCCCGTTTTATCTCATCATAGCCCGAATTGAAAAGGTCAACTGGTACCGCTTTGCAACCCGTCAGCAGCAGAGCGCTGCACACAAGGATTATTAGCCCGACAATGGAGGAGGAGGATGAGGGAGTTGACACCCAATGAGATATTGGAGGAAACATTAGACCCTCAATAAATAGCTTGGTGGAAAAGAAAAAGTCTCTATGCGAGGAAAAGTTTTTTTTAGCACTTTATTTTTACTCGTCTCTCTGAAATGAAAACCCCAACTTGGTTTTTGGATTCCTTTGAGATGGTTCAGCAAGGAAGTACAAGTAAGTGTCCAGCCAGGCTGGGAGCCGGTTTGGTATTTACTGATGGCAAAAAAATTCGCAAACACCCCAATCCAACTCCTGACGACACAGCAAGTAAGAAGAAAATGGGGTTCTTCAGAAGTAATCTTGATTTCGTTCTAGGAATAATGAGCACAGGGATTTTTCTGACTGAAAATCAGGATTGGGCTCGAAGAGTTGGTGGTGGAATGGAGTGAATCATATGAATTCCTTTAAACGTACACACACACACACACACACGACGACATGACATGATATGAAGATGATGGGATTCGTCGTAAATTATCTCTCTGGCTCTCGCCCGTCAGCCACAACTTCATCTGGGAACAATAGAACAAGAAGCGTGGTGCATATATCGCAGATGATGAGTAGGTGTAAAATGTAAATGGGATTTTGTTAGGAAACATTTTTCTATATTCTCAACCGCCCGATATATATTATTTGCTTTGCTAATTATATGCAAATTGACGAGGTGGAGGTGATTTGGTCAAGAAAGGTGCTGTAAGTATGATTGATTTGTTGTGTTGACTAAAAGAGGAGAAAAAAAGATTGAAGAATTGTGTATTTGTTTTTTTCCCTGCCCAATGTTTACGGAGGAGCTAAGATAGGGTTGCATAATGAGGTCTTCAAGATTGAAATGGACACGAGAGCGTAGGAAAAATTACGCATTTTAATCAGTTTTAATATCACGGCATGGCATAAACGAGAGACTCCAGAGCGAGCGACTCGAGTAAGAGTAAAAATTGTGTAAAAGGTTATTGTTCACATAATCCAAATATATACTCGTATATTCTACCATTTTCGCCGAAATTATATCCCCTTTTTTGGAGGTGCAATAGAGCATCGTCATTTTTTAGGATTTGTGCAGGTGTGCAAATAACAAAACGCGAGTGAGTGAGCTCGAATTTAGTTGCCATTTTTTTGTGCTCATCGGCCAGAAATTCTAATCAAATAAACTTATCAAAAAAATTATATGAACTAGTCAAAAACTTTTCAGACTTAATATTATTACCAGAAAACTTTTTACTTTTGTGCTTGCACAATTCATAATAAAAGCGAAAGGGGGAAAGGTTATTTTGGAAGAGTTTTGGTTTGAGACTAGTATGATGTTTCGCTTCTTCCCCAGACCGCCGGGCTGAATATTCAGGGATTCACCTACCCGACGAATTCATAGGGAGCCGCACTGGATAAAAAAATATCCTTTTATTCCTGTTCCTATAAAACGTTTTTCCTCCTTTTGCACACACAATCTTGGAATAAAATACACATCAGACTATTCCTACTCTCTTCTTTAACCATAGAATATGAGGACTGTGACTGCATGAATATTTTATGAATTCCCGTTTCACAGCCACCCTTGTCGGGAAAAAACAGCAATGTCAGAATATTACTTAGGGATTCATGTATGCACATAAAACAAGAATGGGATAAACTGGGATGCGTAGTAGTAAAATGCTGAGTAAAATGCATGGTAAACTGAATTTAATATGGGGAAATGGAAGCCCTAGAAAAAATACCCCTTTTTTCCGGAATGTTATATTTTTCTTATCTATTTTCCAGCATACTTTTGTTAATCCAGCCCAAGCGTCTACCTTCCTTATTATTGTCCAGAGAGAGAGAGAGAGAGAGAGGAGTGGACCATGACGAATGTCAACCTTTTTTTCCAATGGCAGCTCCAAATGAAATTATGATGAGTAGTGCACAAGCAAGCAGCCATGTAAGTGCTCACAAGTGTGTCTCGTGTATATATCCAGCCAGAGGTAAAAAAAACGCAATAGCCAAACATCCGCTTTTGAAAAAAAACATTAAATAAAAGCGTGTGTGTTGTGTGTGGATCAAGCTGTAAAAAAGCAATGTCGAGGTCGTCGTATTAGGTATATATGTACTCCTTTGAAGACCCAGAGAGATACAGAAAGGTAAGTGGTAATAGTGGTATTGGTTATTCGTCCCCGCTATACGGTAACTTGGCCTAAAAGATTTTTCGACAGTCTTACAGGATTTTTTACAACAGGATTAAGTAAGAAGAGAAGGAGGTTTAACAAACACATTTGTACATTCGCTATACATGCATAGCATATGCGACACATTCGTTCGCGAGTAAAGTTTTTTTTATGCAGATTAGATTGGAACCTGGTAATAAAAACTGTGTTTATTCTTTCGATGCAATATATTGCATTTTAAAAGCTGAGCCCTGTCGCTGTTCCTGAATGTAATAACTGTGTGTATCACGAGGCGATAAAGTTCATGGCAGCAACAACAGCAACTCTCTCTCTCTCTCTGAGGATTTTTTTTCATCCTCTTCCATTCCAACAACACAATGACAATACCAGGTAGACAATAATGCTGCGGATATAATATGTAGTCCCTCTGGCTGGTTGAATGCATTGCGTGATTGCGACCGAGTACCTGTCCACCCAAAAAAACAGGGAGTGTGATGTAATCTATAAGCAATAAACAGGCATAACTACATATAACCAAACTCTTCGTTTTTTAGTAATACCCCCCCAAAAAAATTATCTTGCTCATACTCACAGCCACAGCAGACACGGCACAATCACACAAGCCCTATCTGACTGGGCTTTTGCTCCCTCATGTGCATAATGCATAATATGAGAGTTGCTCCGTGCTTGTTGGTATTAATTCGGGCATATATACACACGGAGGGAACAACTTACCCTGAGGAAGGGTGGAAATCACCTGAAAACCACACTGTGCTATCTGCTATCTGTGCAATGGCTGGCACCGGTGTGGAAAAATGGTGATTAGGAGGTTCCTCTAATATATACTCCATTCCACACGTAGCCCAGGTATATGTATCTTTAGCAGTTTTGGTTGAAACTTTTGAGTGTTGTCAATATGTTCTCGCTTTGGCCATTGTTCAACAATGTTGTCTGTCTGTGTGCTCAGCTCGTCGAAGAGCCAGGCCAGGTGTGTTGTTACTATATAACATAACAACTACTACAAAACTCCTTCCTCCTAACTCGTTTCAACTTCAACTTTTTCAACTCCACCATCCCTCTTATTTCGCATCCATCCGTATTTTCTTCATCCTCCACAAGAGCAACAAAACCTACCGACAAACCGCACGGAACAGTAAAAACACTGTGTTATTATTATTTGGTCAGGGCAGAAATTTTTTTTTTCGTGGATACCACAGGGATACTTATGTGTTATAAGGATATATATACAATGTACGATACGACTATGGGAATCATACATTTTGAGAGCTGCTGCTGTTGCTGCTATGCATGCTCATCACATATTCCACCACTTTGTTTCGCTTTTTGATCCCCTCTGGTTTTAGTTTTTAGTGGCTGTGTTAATACACCTCTTCTTCTTCTTTCATACCTTGCTTCCGTGCGAGGAGATATGCGATGGGAAAATAAGGCAAAACAGAAACAAGGAGAAGAGGAGAAGAAGTTAGTAACCTCACCAAACAGGGTTCCAACCAAACAACAGTACTCACATAACATAGGTATAATGTATAAAATACGTGCATCATCAAGGCTATAGAGAAGGTCTGAAAGGGGATCCACAGTGTTTTTTGACAGACGAGCTAGAGCCAACAACACACAAGAGCTCACAAATGGAGATAGAGAGAGAAACAGAGGATTTTTAGTTTGCAGGAGACTAACCAACTCCATTGTTGTACAGAAAAAAGACTAGTGTGTAAAAAAATACGAATTTCCTGTTTGACAGCAGAGCAGACACCTTCCATCCCAATATATTTATAACTCTTCCTGGGTGTGTATATATATATATCCATATCCACCCGCGATTCTCTACATTGACAATATAATAATTAATGCTGATCGACTGAGAGAAGAGAAGAGTAAGTGATGTGGGAAGAAATGTGTGGAAAAGTGTCAAATCAGGTTTGTCCCACTTAAAAAACTAAAAAAGAAACTTTTTGTGTACCATAATATTCATATCTCTGTTTTGACAAAATATATATATTGTGTGTCTTTTTGTGCCTCATCCAGTCTTCCACAAATTGCACAACTCTTGTTTGGAGACAAAACCAAAGTGTTCAACAAAAAAACCCCGTGTTTTATACTATACTGCTGCTGCTCCTGTTGGTGGCAACAGGTTTCCCCCTGTCCCGTAAATCATATTTCTCCCAAAATGTGCGCCTGGCCTGAGTTATAGCCATTTTAAAGGAGCTACAAAAACAAGGGGGAAAAAGTGGTCCAGGAATCTGTGAAAATTTAGGGAGAGTGGATAGAGCATGTGGTGGTGATTGTAGTGCGGTGGTATGGTATGGTGTCGTAGTGCTTCCTGGAGATGGGACTATAGGGATCCAATCCTTCCACACATTTCCAACTTTTGGTTTCCTCCACACACACACACACACACACACTGTGCAACTTTTTGAGCGTAAGTGGGACCCTTTTATTAAAATTAGTTATACTATATTTGTTTCTAGACAATTTCATTCTTGGTGGTGGTCGGTCGGACGGGAGTTATCTGGAATCTTATTATATAGATACTTTTGAAAGTCTCGAGAAACTATTTTATTGATGGTCGTGGCTAATCCAACCAATCCATTTTCGTAAGTAGAATTGCCATTTCCTTCCCTTCCTCAAAATATTTTTTTTCTTCCCCTCCCTCCCCTCCCCTCCTTGAACCACACGAAAACTTGATAATGATATGAAATTCCATAAAAACTTTGAATGCGCCTTCTCGCTTCTGATGAGAGCAGCACGAGGAGGATGGAGTACAATGAAAAGGATTTCTGAGCTTCAGCTTTTTCCCATATATTCTTTCTGTTGTTTTGCAAACGAATGTTTACAACCCTCATCCTCTACACCCACAACTTTTTCGGTTCTTATTGTGCCAGAGTTGAACTTTACATGGGTTCCAAAATGAATAAAGACACACACACACACTCCACTCGCTCCCCTCCTCGCCTTCCACTGCCTTTTCCTCCTTGTTCCCTCCTACTCTCTTGGATGACATTAGAGGCTTTAAGTTGAAAAGTTGGAGGAGCGAGAAGCTGTTTTTGACAAAATAAGAGCAAAAAGTGTGGTTGGAAGAGGAGGATGAGGAGGAGGCATATATATGCTATTAGACTAGTTACGACGAGTTGTTTTTTTGCTGCTGCACTTTTCGCCAAAGAACATATCTCCAATTGTTACACTCCCGAACGAAACCAAAATAAAGTTAAGTAGTTTCCCCCCGAAATTGGTGGTGGTGGTGGTGGGTAACACACAAAGTGGCTCACTTTTGGATGGCGTTTCATGGCCGACGTCGTCGTCGTTGTCTCCTGCCTCTCATCCTTCATCATTTGTCTTTCCCGTCTTGAGGACATTATTATTATTTGTAAGGCTCCCAACTGGAGTCCGCGTCGCGTTCCATCTGATATCATCATGATGATGATCATGGTTTACTGGTTTCAGGAGAAATCTCGTCCCCTCTTTCTCTCTTGCTCTCTTCCTCTAATGTTTCCCGTGCATTATATTTATTTCTTCTTGTTCCTTGGGCACAAGTTAGTTGTGTTTTTCTCCTCGCTGGTGGAAAATGGCTTGGCTTGTAAAAACAATTTTGGAGACAGAGCAAAGAACATTGTAAAAGTAGTAGTGGAGATTTTACAAGAGTTGGAAATTTTCATGGACCAACGGTTGTCCACTATGTCAGAGTTTTTGGAGTGGGTCCGAAACAACTAAATTATTGGGCACGGGGGTGGTGTAACACATGTACCAACAAGGAGGAAACGAGGTCAAAAATCAAAACATATTTACATTGTCTCCTCTTCGTCCAATCTAATTACGCTCGCTTGTTGTATGTACAACATATTACACATACGTGTATATAGTTGAACTTTCCCATTTGACCAGACCCCTTCAAGGCACACACACACACCACATGGGTAGCTGGAGATAAAAAGTTGTTTGAAATCACGCAGGCATTTTCCGACCCGTCACGACTATTTTCCATTTTGCACCCAACTTTCCAAACTCAATTGGAAAGTTGGAAATTTCAAGCTCTTGTCTTGTTTTTGCATGCGAAAATAAATCCACTTTTCCCAGAGATGAATAGCGAGAGAGAGAGAGAACGAGAGAGTCCTCTCAAAAATAAAATTGCTGGTTGGCATATATTTTACAAAAGATAATGGGAAAATTGGGGATGAGATGTGGGCCTTGGTTTTGTTACATGAATGGGCGGGGAACCTGTGCCTGTGTGTGTGCAAAATGTGATATACTCCGCGTTTTGAACAATTTCCAGGTTGCATGGCATGCACATTGGTTGGGTGTTTGCGGTTTCCATAATTCACAGGTAGCATGCTGATGCACTCCAGAAAAGAAAGACTGTATAGGCTGTTCCTTGTTGTTAACATGTTTGTTTTTTCCCGACTACATACTCCCAAAAAGGGGAAAAGGTTGATGGCATTTATGGGGCTGATGCTTCAGACGACTTGAGTAGGTTTCCAAAAAAAAATCTCCTCCAGTGTCTGGAGTTGTTTACAAGTGAACAGCGTACGAAATGAAGTTGGCAGTTGGATTGGGAAATGCGTATTAAAAATCCAGAGCGTACACGCATAATACTATATATATGTTTTTGCGGTGAATGTGCGGAGAAAAAAGAGCACCATTTAAAAGTCAGAGTACGTACGCACGTCCAAAAACCTCCACACACACACTACCTGTGTCTCTGTGTAGAGGGAGGGAAGTAAACAAAAGGTAAAAGGCATACCTTTCATCCTCCATTTTCCTCTTAATATTGGAAAGTGCGTGTATACGTATATATGGACATGGACATGCTTTGGGCTCGGCTGGCGAGTTTGCAAAGAATTTTGGTATGCATGAATCGCAAACATATTTTATCACTCGGAATATTCCACTGAAAACTGAAACCCAACATCTTCACTGAAAGAAATATCAATGGAGCGAACTCCTGAGGGTGCTGTGATGAAGTTTTTTTTGTTGTAGCAGGATTTTTGTAAAGTCTTGTAAAAAAAATTGTAACTACAACCTCACTACATATATTTTGGATGGTGCACATGTTGTGGTCGTCATTTAAATAGCTGCACCACATCGCATCACCATGCTATAATATGCAACCAGGTTCTTTGGTGTGCTCTGAAAAGGAAGGAAAGCTGGGTGGTGTCGTTGTCGATATTTTCATTTTCCCCACTCGTATAGTCGTCGTCGTCGTCTCCATGTCCATGGATTTTTCTTTCCCTTTTGAATGGGAAACAAGGCAGGAAATTGTAAATTGGTAGTCTTTTGCTTCATGCATGGCATGGCATGCCATAATGCGCCGCTATCCAGTTAGTGCGATAATGCAAGAAAAATACAAAAAGTACATCATTTCACTCAGGTAAACTTTTGTTGGATGGAAGGTTTCACACAACTTTCTCCGTCTTCTTTTTTTTCATGATAGAAATCCTTCTGTCGTGTTTTCTCAACGAGTTGATGGCGGTCGGTGGTGGTGGTGGTGATGGTGGGGACGAAATGGGTTTGAATAGAGCGGAGCAGGAGTTGAACCTCCAAGCCGGCATTTTCATTGAGGGTAAACATTTAACAATATTGATTCCGTTTTTTTATAATAACATCTTGACAACGACGACATGTCTCTCCCCCTTCCATAAAGACATGAAAGTGTCTCCTTTTACCACCTATGCAATGCATCCACCTTGGTGATGCATAAACAAACGAGCTTCCCAGTTCCGTGCCACCACCACCACCATCAGCCTCACCAGCGGTGGGCTTTAACGGCAAATGGTTTACGGCCCGTATCATTTCTGACTTAAAAAGGAATTTCGTAGTGGGGGTGGGCTCGATGGACCCTCAAAATGAAAAAAAAAACGGAAGATGTTTTTTTCTGCGGAGGTATTATGTGTGTCCTAAGAGGACGCAAAATGACTTGGATTTTCCATTAAACCAGAGTTGCTCCCAGAGAATTGTTGGAAGTGGTCTAGCGATAATTTTCCATAAAAAAACGGGTGCAAGCAAGGGCAGCAGCATCATGCTAGCAGGTACCTGCTCCGCCTCGTCTATGGTAAATGGGGAAAGTGGCCAATTGCCTAACACACCAACCAACATAGCCTACGTCTGTCAGAGACCCACAAAAAAAGGAGAGAGAGGGAGAGAGAGAGGAAGAAAAAAGGATGCTATTGTCATCATAAAGTTTTAGCTCACTCACTCAACTTCACAACCGGGGAGTACCCTTTTCTCTGGAAAGGAATATGGGGAAAGTGACACTTCTCTTCTCCAGTTCCAGCAGTTGATATAGGCTTTCACAATATGGGTTGCGTCCGCGTGCCTCCTCTCTCTCCTTCCACTTGCAGCAATAGCAATGCTGGGGATATCCAGGAGGGAAAATATTTGATGCCGGTTCAGCCACTTTCAGAGCTCACTCCGAGGTCCTACCTCAGCTCAGCGAGTTGTCGGCTCTCTCTGGCTCCCGCATCAAAGTCCTTCTGCTTCAACCTGGAAACTACTGGAATGGTATTTATTATACACGGGGAAGGGGGAACTCTGCAGTGGATAGTATTTCTCCAGAATTGAGTATTGAAATAAACCTTCACCAAACTCAACTGCGTAATATTATTAATGTGCATATTGGTGGTCCCTGTCAAACCTTTCAAAAAATTGGGATTTTGGCATATCTTAACTCGGTCGAGTGAAAGCAGTTGATAAATGGGAGGAGGTGGTAGCACACACACTCACCCGCTCCCAAGTTGGCTCTTCATTTCCTCAGTTTCTTAAAATTACTACATCTTACACCAATTTATGTGCACATTGTTCATGTCAATTTTCGTGCTGACGCTGAGTGTCGAGTGAAAGCAGTTGATAAATGGGAGGAGGTGGTAGCACACACACTCACTCGCTCCCAAGTTGGCTCTTCATTTCCTCAGTTTCTTAAAATTACTACATCTTACACTGTGTAAGTTACACATCATTTAATATGCACATTGTTCATGTCAATTTTCATGCTGACGCTGAGATTTCAAAAAAAAAATTGTGAAAAGAAATTAGCAATTCTTTTTAAAGAATTAAAAGTTTCGCCAGTGGGATTTATGATAAAACCAGTGAAAGTTTTTGTTGTGCAAAAAATTCTTCTTTTAAAGAAATAACTGTGTACATTTATTTGCTCGGTTTGGGATTACCCGAAACATAAAAAAAACAGTCTTCCGTGATATCCAAGTATACAGTTTTAAGATTGAAGAGTTGTTTGAAGCACACGGGCGTGAAGAACCAGGTAAGATCCTCCTCGATTCCTCGCAGCTCCGGCTCATTTCTCTTTTTGATTACTTTTTTAATAAGAAATTTTTTTACACACTTCCCCCAAGAAAAAAAGTAGCCTTGGTGTGAATTACTCACAAAAATGAACATGGGAATTATTATTATGTTCATTGACTCGGAGCAGCAAAAATGGTGATGATGGTGGTGCTCTGTGTTGATGTTGCTTATCTCACGGAAAAAGTATTTGAGTGTGGGTTAAAAGCGCAGAGGCATCAGCATCATCATCACATCACACATCTCTTAAATTCAGCCGTGATGTGCTTCTCTCATGCCAGTTTTAACTCTTTTAAAACTTAATTCAAACACACCATTGTTCACGAACGACAAAGTTATATTCTCGAGGAGTTTTGTTATCGTGGGCGAAAAAGCGTACGGTGATGATGAAGAATATATAATATATATGTTGAGTGAGTAAGAAGAAAGAAGTGCTAAGTACATTCCATTTTCGGATTAAAGTCACCCCTATCATGAGGCTGCATTTGCATTTTTGACAGTTAGCCAATCCGCCAGGAGGGATATTTGCATGGGGAATAAGCCTAAGCGTCTTTATCGAACCTAACCGGTATTTTCAGAGAGAGAGAGATGAGATGAGTTGGTTGAGTACCTGACGGATGGATTTTTCATCCTATCCAATTCCATCCAACACATATGCTAACATTTCATTCTTTCTCATCCCCTTTTTGCTTTGATAAGGGGGGGAAGATGGCGAAAAAAGAATAATAATATTTTTTGGGTGCTCTAGTAAAATGGGGATTTGCTACGGCTCATACTCTCTCTCGCTCGAATATGGAGTAGATCTTTTACACGGAGAATTTTGTAATTTTTTTTTTCTCTCGTAATAATAATAGGAGAAGTTAGCATGATAGAATCTGATAATGGATTTGATATAATAACGCTTACCTCATCTTTCATTGGGATGCTGAGTGAGCAGGCCGACAACCATATCGTATCGTATACGTAATACGTATATATAGGTAGTAGGTAGTCATATGCGCGAGGGGAAATAGGAAAATTATTTTTGCAGATTCGGCCGACTTCAGCGGCAGGAGCAGCAGCACCATATTCTATTCTCTCATGTGCACGCCAACGAACGAAACCACTGCAGCAAGAGCAGCAGCCAGCCCCGAGATTTTTCTGGTCTCCCCATCCAAACCAGAACCAGATTGCAAAGGATAGTCAGTCAGCTTTTTTTTTCTTGTGAATCTGAACTGAAGCTCATATATTACGCTAAATTGAGTCACGGCTTTAAATAGTGGCGTGCAACGAATTATGTCTCTTGCACAGGATTTTTTTTGGATATATATGGTGGAATGTACCTGGTTTTGTGTACAAACATATAACATGCTGAGGTGACACGTATTATATTATTGTATATATGTATTCTGTTTAAACAGCACATTTTTTTTGTTAAAGCCATTCAAAAAAGGCTGAATAATAGAATGGCGGATGGCGACGGACGGACTCATCTGGGCTAAATTTAATTGTCGTGTGTTGGTACCATTTCATTCTCATCATGAGGTACACAAGTTCATATATATAAAGCAACTATATTATGATGATATCATGATATGGATATCCTGACTCTTTTGAAGGTTCATCCTCCTTCCTCCTCCTCCTCCTCCGAGGTGGAATTCCGCTTTTGCTTTCAGATCACATAGAGACACCCATCCAGATAGAGATCGACAGTTGATCACCTATACACTTTTTACTTATGTAAGTTTAAGGCTGTTCGCGATCTGCTCCCAACTCGCACGCATATATACCACACATCAATTGGCATGAATTGTCAGTTTGGGTCCGTTTCTCCAAAAGAAACTTTTTTTGTGGAAACAATTTTCCTTATCAGCTCCGCCTTCGCAGCGTGGTCGAGTGGAGAGATAGTCAAAGGCATCTACTTTTCTGACCTAGACATTGCACTCGCTCTCACTCTCCCTTGCTCTGCAAGACTATTTTTTCTTCTGTGGAAGTTTTTTAAAGTGATTTAGTGTGGGAGATATAGACTTGCAGACGAGATGAATTGTGGCCGGCGGCGGCGGATGGGAAAAAAATCTAGATACTGAATGAATACTGACCATCCAATGGTTTTTTTTTTTGCTTTTGCTGATAAAACCAAAACTTTGAGGTATTTTGAGGCTATAAAAAAGACGTAGCTATACCTATAAAGCGCGTCAAAGTCAAAGCTGTGTGTCGTCGCATCATCCTTTTGTTGGGAAACGGAAGGCAGCAGAGACGACTTTTACGGTCAATAATATGGATAACTCAACGGGATTTTTGTTAGTCCTTCTCCTGATTATTCCCGTGGATAAAGGATAAAATGCGGCGGCCCGGTGATTACCACTTTTAGGGTTATAAAGGCTTAATAAGGCTTACACACAATTGGGAAATAAAGAGGTACAAAAAAATGCGGCGGTCCGACGAAAAGTCATAAAAATTCAACGGAGTAATGATAGTGCTCTGAGGAGGGCAAGCAAGCAAAAGCAGTTTTTTTACAACTGTTTTTTTGGCAATCCATATATTATCGTGCTGTGCTATATAGGATATAGAAAGGTTTTGAGAGAGTGCGTGTAATCGTGGAAAATTTTTTTTTTCTTCGGTAGTTTGTAGTAAAAAAATGGTCAATTGTCGACTAACCTTTCACGAGCCGAACAAACGCACAGTTGTCTAATTAACCGTAATTGGGGAGTATTTGGGAACTTGAAGGTCAGCA